>JARHVA010005919.1:465000-607500 GCA_037957365.1 Torreya grandis | reverse complement strand
TATGGATATTATGAGTTTATTAAGACTCACATGTTTTGTGGATATTTATATCATTGTATACTATTATTAAGACATTAATTATGCTAAAACTATACTTTTTATTCATATGTACCATTACAATAGTTGGTTGTAATATTATAATACTTGTGTCTTAATTTGTAATAATACTTTTAAGAAACAAATGTGGTCTTCATTTCTGTATTCAACATTATAATTGTTCTTGATATTGATATTGATATTGATATTAATGCTTTTATTATGATAATTAGATAAATATATTATCTATATAAATTTTTATGGCTAGTTAAATCTAATGTATTTAGTTAAAGATCACTCTATGTAGTTTTCATTATGATGGAATGTATTGGTTGTATTTGTGTGTATGTTTAAGAAAATAATTACCCTATTTTAGCAAAACCTAGTGGGGTTGTTACACTAACAAAAATATACGCCTACGGTTTGAAATTTAAATTAGTCAAAACAAGGAACATTTAATGAACCAAATTTCAATAAAAAATGCACATAATCCTTATTACTAGATAAAAGTATACCCAAAATCACATTATCCCTAATTCCGAAAGGACACTAGCATGACATAGTGGACACTAGCATTATGTGTTATTGTCTAGAGGACCATGATATCATTTAGGAGGGTTTTTGACTCATGTATACTATTAATAACACTATTTATAGTTCCCATACCACTTTCAAACCTATCATTTATTCATCTCAATCAGTTTCCATCTATGTACAACATTTCTAGGTCATTGTTATTTGTAGAATAAATCAAATAATTCAATTATTATATAGATTAGTGGCTCTTAATATTTATATATTTATTCCTTGATTAATTATTCAAACACTTTAACAAACTAGGATTTTACATTCCATAATCTATTAAATTTGTAAATCAGTTGGTACCCATCTAGAATCAAATTTAAACATAGTTTTCATCTCTAATTTTGGCTTGGAACCCATGGTTTAATAGAGGGAATATATTTAACTATTACTATGACATTATTAGTCATGTTTTCCATTTATTATTAGAGGTATAAATTTTTTTATCATCATGATTTTGAGACTTTCATAATTTACATGTATAGAATCTAATGTTATTAGATATTGTTTTCATAAATAACATTTCATAGATGCATGCCCTACTATAGGGCAGATCTCATAGAATTATATTTTGAATTTTTGGTAGTCATTTTTATTTTTATAATTTTTTCCACACTCTATGTACCAAAAAATTAGTTTAGGAATGTTAGTTTCATAAATCTCATCTATCTTGTACAAAATAAAATATATATTTTCATCTATTTTCATAGTAGGTTGTGAACTATCCCCATATCCCTATACCTAATCCACTTGGACAAAAACTACCCAAGAATTTGCATAATTTTTGAACTAATTTTGAATAATTAAAAACCTAATCCAAATTCAAAATCCTTTTAAAAATCATGTTGCCTAATTTATATCCTAAAATATAAATGATATTGAGTTTGTTAGATAAAATAACATGCAATCATAGTCCTATACTAATTTGATTAATTTTTGGTGAGTATATTTTTATTTATTGGATTGTATAACTCACACATTTATTCACTTTAAAATTTCCCATAAATTGATTTTTGAATTCTTGAAGGCTCAATTTATTAACATCCATTTTATAAATGAATTCTAGAGCTTTTATTATTAAGGCTCCTATGTGCTCTCACTTTTTTTCATCCTCTATAGTTACACATTTAACTTGTCATTTAATAGTGAAAATTAACATGTATTGTTCAAGGTCATAAGACCCATCATAAAATTCCAAGTTGAAAAATAATCTTTTAATGAGATCCATTATTCTTTTACTTGAACCTAAAACCATTTTTACTATGGATTATACTTTACCAGTATATTAAAACTTGATGCAATATAAAAACCAATCTCATTCAATCTCTTCCTATTTTTCACTTTCTTAATGTCCTCACTTTTTTTTTCACATGTTTATCTATGAAACTATCAAACAACTTACTATCTTTATCAGCTTCCACACTTTTTCTTATTCTCTATATTGATAAATTAGGCATAAGGGATGTGTATCCTTGAATTGAATCATCCTTGTATATGATTTTTTCCTCATTTTAACTTGATCCTACTTTAATACTATAAATTAGTATAACTTATTCAAAATATTTTTTCTTCTCTTCTACAAATAAAATTATCCCTTATAATTATGACCTAGAACCACCTTCTAACTATTCTAACTACTCATTTGTTATATTTCCTGTTTATTTCTCCTTGCTCTCTTCCATATCCTTTGAATTCCTTTTTCCAAATTTTGTCCATTTATAATCTCTTCCTATTTATTTCTCCTATGTTGGGTCCTCTCATTTCCCCATTTACATAATATCCATAACCTCTTGCTCATATTTGAGCTCCCATTCCTTTTTATATTCTAAACTCTCTACTCTACTCTTATTTTAATCTACATTAGTATTTTTATATCTATTCTTTCTCCTCTATTATTACAATTCCCTCTGAATCCTAAAAAATCTCTTTTCATTATATTTATACGTGTCATCCATATTTTGGGTTCATGTTCAAGTTTTTTCTCTTATTTATTCATCATTTTATTCTTTATCACACACATCTCATTAACTCCAAAAATGACTACTCCATGTTAACAAGGTTAGGCACCATGGTATTTTCCACAATCAACATTTTAGTCAAAGTAGGTATTCACTAAAAAAATTTATATTTAATACTTATTATTAGGGTAAATTTTAGTGGTTATTCTTCATTAATTCAAAAATATTTTGGTTTTAAAAATTGGCAATTGGTTATTTTAGATGGTGGTGAATAATGTGTATTTTCCTAAATTATCTAGGTGAAAGTTAGTTTTCTAGGTCAACTCACCTATTGTTTAAAATAAATTATGTACATGTAAATATAGTTTTCCAAGTCACTTATATTCAATATGATCTTATTTTCCATTGTATCTATATAGACATCCACCCATATACTCAGAATAGCAATTTTTTGTATCAAGAAAGGGATGAAGTGTCTTTCAGTTTTTTGTAGTCACATGACCATATGGATTCTACACCCTATTATGATTTTTTTATCCATTCACCTTCTCAGATAAACACTTTCTATTAACTTTCACCAAAATTTTGAAAGACATACTTAGATATCTACCAAAAAAATCCAAGCTAATTTTTATATGGACCACTAAAATTTACCCTACCTCTTATGAATAAATCATGTGTGGATTTGAATGAAATATATCATTACATTAAAAAAATAGTAATTTATATATATAATGTATTTTATACAATATTATATTTCACACTTACACTTAGTATTGAGGCTTCATTGTTTCTCTACCTTCTCTTAAGACTAGTTAAAGTTTTCTTTTTCTATTGGCCTCAAGTAATAATATTCCAATATTGATAACCAAGAAAATAACAACCCTTAAAATTAACATAAAAATATTTCTTATATTTCATCATATATATTCTCAATTATAACCTATCTTTCATAGCTTTGTATTATATTTGTCTTTTCTTCTATGAAATAGTGAATTCTCTCATCCAACCATTGTTACAAGTCTCCATCCATTTAACCATCTCAACAAGATTCAAGGATGCACACTCGCCATACCATTATTAGTAGAGGTTAACCAAAACATCATAAGAACATGATATTTTTTATTTCTATGCAAAGTAACTATAGATTCAGAACTCAAATGGAATAATAGAAAAAATCTAGTATTCATCTTTTTAAGATTTAAAGATTATCCATATAAAAACAAAATTAATTATACATAACATTAATTATTATTATTTTATTAAACAAATTCAAACATAAAATAATATAATTTTGCATTAAGAAAGTATAAAAAACATCATAAATACCATGAATCAATCTATAAATTAATCTCATCTTTCAAAAATGATTTCCTTTACATCTGATCAATATTTATATAACTTACAATGCTCTAACACATCACATTCTAACCTTTAATTTATTCCTTTGAAGGATTAATTTTATATTCTAGAGTATTTGTATATACATACATAGGCTAAATACATTTAAAAAAATTATATATGCTATACATAAGGTTATTTATTAGACAGATGTCATGCATTTACACTATAATTTTATAGTCCTATGTCCACTGACAATAGATGAACTTTAACATATCCATTTTTAAGAAGATGAAGAAAAAGTGTATGAATTTGAGTAAAATATATACTATGAATATGAGTATGATTTTCCATAAAAAGATTCATATTAATATTTGTATGAATTTGAAGAGAAGGAACTAGAAGATATAGATCTATAAACCACAGTCTTGATAAAATCAGATTAGATGATATAATATCCTGATAACAATAGTCCTTATTTTCTTATGAATTTATTTTATATGTTTTTTTATTATTTATGAATACCAAAGATTATAAATTAGGGTTTCACCTTAAAATAAACTAATTATTGGAAGAAGGCTATGGAAAAATGAATGGGTTCAATTAAAAATAGACATTTGACTTGGTAAATCTACCTCTTGGAAGAAAACTAGTTGGCTACAAATGGGTATTTAAGAAGTATAATGCATATGAGAAAATGAAGAAGTATAAAGATTTAATGGTATAAAATGGATTATCCTGAGTAGAGGGAATTCATTTTTGTGATATTTTTTCTATTGTTTCAAACTTACATTAAATTATATTTCTTATAGATATTTCCACTAATTTTGAAATGAAAATAGAACATATAGATACAAACACTTGTTTTTTGCATAGTGAATTTGAGGATTAAATATACAAGATGTAACCAAAAATATTTTAGATAAATGGAGAGGAGGATTTGGTGTGTAGGATAAAAATGACATTTAATGGATTGATGCAATCACCAAGAATGTGGAGCAAAAATTTTGATAGGTATCTATTGGGACTTGGGAATGTAAGATGTTGATGGGTCATTTGAAACACCAAATTAGGTGGGATGGAAATATGCCTTCACTATCCTAAAAGGATATGAAATATTCCCAAGGTTTATATCACCAAGTCATGGTATACCAGATAAGTGAAACAATTCCATTTTAAAAGGTATGTTGTGTAAGATCTAAGTTTTCTAAAAAATGAGGGTAAACTTGTATAAAGTACCCAAATTAATCACCACTTTCATATTCAACAATAAATCATAGGTGATTCAATAACATATCATTTCATATATTAATTCATAAATTTCATATCAATAATGACTAAAGTTCACAATCAAAATATAACTTGTAAACTTAGATTACAATATTTTAGTCATAATCTAACCTTAATATTATAGATTTATTAAAAAAAATATTGATGAATATGAAATAAGTGATTCTATCATGTGATTAACATAGATCTGATATATTTTATGAAAATAAACCCATGAAATGATTTTTTTTTTGACTCGTGTAGTAAGAACCATAAACAAATATTATTCTAGAGTTTGTGGATAATTCAATTATGATGAAAAATAAATAAAAACACCATGTGTGTGTGTGTGTGTGTGAGATTAAAATAAAAAAAAGTCTACATGACATTTTGATTCTTAAAAAAATTATGAATAATGAGTTTGGATTCACTGTAACCAATTGAATTACAAAGATATGATCATATAAACATAGTCAACCATGAAAATGATGAAACCCTATCTAGGAAAGTAAGAAACTACTTTCAAAAATTCTCATCCTTTATTCTATCCTCTAATTAAAAATCAACCAACCTATTGATATGAGTATTATGCACACCCCAAAATTTAACAACTTAAACTCTAACATTTTAAGATATTAATAGAGGTGAGATCCACTCTAGGGCATGATTTTTAGGTATGGGTTAAACAACTAAGTGGTGGAATAGTAGGTTGAGCATACAAGTTATTAACTAGATGGTTTATGTAATGAGATGTTTCTTGAAAGAAATCAACCCTAGTTGAAGGTATGGATTAGTGTCTATTAATCTAAAGTGGGTAGATATAAAAATAAACTCAAAAAGAGGGAAGGGTAGAGAAAAAATAAGATTCTATGGTCTCAAGTCTCACTTCTTAGGTCATTTTTTTCTATGGATGAGTGTTTCTAAAACTACTGTGTATTGGTTCAGCTATTGTACACATACAAGAGAACATGGTTAAATAATCTAGGAATATAGTATAGAAAACTTAATGATTCTAAATAAAGGTTTCTCCTTTTAGATTATTTTTCACACCCTTATGTAGGAGATTATAGCTCAGATAGAGAAGGTGTATTAGGTCACATATCATACACCTAGATGACTATACTAGGAATAAAACACTCCACACCTCAAGATGTTAACACAATTTTAAATAATTACTTGGATTAATGAAAATTGATAACTTTCAATAACTTTTACACATGTATAATTAGCATATATCAATTAAAATTATTGTTATCTTATGCACACTTTAAATTATTAAGTTAAGATGACCAATAAAACAAAACCTTAATAGTAAAGAAATGGAAAGAAAGAGCATCAAAACATTTTCATGATAATAAAAACTAATTTCTTATTGTATTGATAAAAACATTATCCAATACTTTTGAATCAAGGTAATACATGTATAAATATACTTGGGGATGGGTCACCTCCTCCTCCAAGTTCATGAAAACTCATGGTTACATTATGCAATTAGAACATTAGTTCTAATTTTAGTTTCAAATTTGCATGTATGCATGCATATAGTTAACTATCACTATGTCTAAAAATAAGTCAACTTATAGAAAGTAATGTAATATATGCATCCTCATAGTTAGTACAAGAAAATTTTACATTCCAGTGTTAAACACAAGTAAAATATGAGTACAAGAGTTAGTAATTTTTACATGAATTCATAAAAAAATGGGCTTCAACTTAAGTCTAACTAGATGTATTCATGGCACTACTAACTATTTAAGGCATTAAAATGGATGTTGGTACTGAATTAGAAGTTGAACCACTAGTTTTCTTCTTTGTTTCCAAAAATTGAAAATGCTTGTTGTTAAGGTCATATTGATGAAAACTAATATCTATATTTAACAATGGATTTTTATGAACCATTTTTACTTGTTCTAAGAGCCTGGCATGCTTATTTTTCTAATTTCTAAAGTTTATTCCAAAAAATTCCAGCTCTATCACCTTATTCTTTATAAGAACCCAACTCAGCCTAAATCCCTTCCAATGAAACTACCAAAAGGATTTGCCTAAAATTGGTAAAATTCCAATGAATAAGATAATCAAAATTAATTTTACATATAAACTTACCTAATGAGTCTCTTTGTTGTGAGATATTTAGTTCTTCTAGGATCATAAAAATGATATTTTCATGTTTACATTCTTAAGCATTACTACCTTAGCTACCACAATCCAATCCCTATATTTTTTAGTCCTATGCCTATGAATTTGAGATAATTTGAATTATCTAATGATTTCATCATATTAAGGTGGTTATATGCCTTATTAGTTGTGTAAATAATAAGTAATTTCAATTTTTTCTCATACTAATTCAAATAATTAAAAAAAATTCAAGTCTCAACCACATGAGGGGTGAACTCTATACTATTACATCAATGGCCTCAAGAATGTTGTGCAATCTAGAAGAAACATTTTGGAACTCAGTTTAAATTTTTAGAGGAACATGAAATTTTTGTTACTTCTCATTTATTTATTTCAAATCTTGAAAATGTTTTTCCTTCACTTGATCTAATTCATGCTTTAGCTCTTACTCGAGCATTTTTGTTACTTCATGCAGTTTCAAAAAGGCATCCTTATGTGTCTCAAGATAGGACATGTAGTCTTCTATAAATGGGACCTACCCCAATTTATTGTTCTTTATCTTAGATGAGGTAAATAAATATTGTCTCCCTTTAAGGATTATCCCTCTTCTAGTATTATCTTCCAAATTTCTCTTTTTTACCCTCTAGACACTCCCTATAGATTTATCAAATATAGAACTTACTATGGGTATATTTGTGATTATGAGAATTGGATTCTAAGAAACCTTTAACCCTAAATAAACCACCCATTATGGGATGACCAATTGGGATAGGTTGGTTGGTTAAGTGTCCTCAGTTGTAATATTTTGTTTTAATAACTTATCTAGTACATACTTGGGATGATGTAAGGGGTTGACCTTATTGCTAGTGTAGACACCAAAATAGTGTCTAATCCTTGGTCACCTTCCCCCCTTGGTCCATTCCTAACCCATTCCTAAAATTACTAATTTAAAATAATAAACTTATTTTGAATTAACCCCCCTCCTTGGACACATCACCCATGACACCTTGCCTAGGACACCTCGCCTTGGACTAATTCCCATCCTATGACTCACCCAAAACCTATTCCTACTTCTCTCTAACCGCCTAATAAACTCTCGTGCATATTTAGCCCAACCTTCGACATTCTCCAATGGATAATGCACTTGGCAGATGAAAAATGGGCTTAGTGGCTCTTTTTGCCCATTCTAACCCCGTCAACGTTGGTCAAATGTTGGCCGACGCTGGCAGACTTACCGACGTCAGTCATACTTAACCAATTTTTCAGACTCTTTGACGAGACCAATCAGAAATCGGCTAATCTCTAGAAGCAAATCACAAATCCTTCAATCTTCAGTCTTCGACCATCCATCAATCTACAAAATCTCTCAGTCAAGCCTCTCACTCTCTCCCTCAAGTGTAGCAACAGCTTCAGGGTTCTCCATCAACAATAGGTTCTCCACACAAGCTACATCAATAGTGGGTATGAGAATCATTAGTAGCACACCTTCAACAAGGCACAGGTAAGTATATTGTCTATGTTTTCTTTGTGTTTTCTATTCATTTGCTTCTAAGTATTATGAATTAGATTCAGTACTCCCTCTCCCCAAAATAAACTATTAACCAAACTAGACCTGAATCTTTACTTCTCCATCTCCCTATTGCCTCTATCCTCTGTCAGACTATACACTCTATCCATTCAACCAAACTCTTAGATCCAGACCCCAGACCATTCAGCCAAGCCCAAAACTTTGTCTCAAGACCACTCAAATAAACCTAGGCCCTGACCAGACCCTGTCCATGGACCACAGACCTAATCAGAGCTCGTCCAAAGACCTTTGCCTCTACCAACACTGGTCACTACCCCAACTAATGTTGGCATGTTAACCGACATCGGCACCTTGACCAACTGACGCCGGTAGGACCACGGACGCCAGTGACTATGACCAGTTTGACAACTTCTTTCAAGTAAGCCTTTGCTTCCCTTTTTCATTCCATTTTTTATCATTTCAATTATTTATCATTCTATTGTTTATCAGACACTTCTTTTTATTGACTAGTGGGTTTATATCCCTTAAGGAAGTTTTCATACTTCTGGGATCAAGCTTTCGCTTGGCAACCCACCATCTATCTATTTAACGCCTTCTTTTGTCTAAGTTTCTTTTCTTTACAGGTGTCATTCCTCGATAGCCAAAGATGAGTACTCACAGTGTCTAGATTACAGTGCGTAGACTATATCCAGGTACACATCAAGCCTTGACCATTCTTTCTTAAGTTTCATAATTCTTCCTTCAATTTGAAAGCAAAATTTGAATAGAAACAGCTAGTGACCATAATCACTTTGTAATCTGGGTATAACTAATAGTCACCTCATGGTGTGAATGTGTTTGTAATTAATTTAGATACCTTAGGAAGTGGGTCTTAGTGAATGACCTACCATACTTCTGGGTACACATTTGCTTTGGGTTCTTTAGTATTGAAAATTTAGTACTAATGACATTCTCTCACATTCTTGTGTGCATATTTGAAAATAGTAGGCCAATAATAACCATCCCTAAGAATCTTATGTTTTTTGTCCTTCTATATGGGTTTCCACTTCCAAGCCTTTCATGGAAAGTACTCAGGATCTCTAATGCTTCCTTTTTAGAAACACATCTCAAGTATATCCCTTCATAATTATTCCTAAATAGCATTCCATCTTTGATTATAAAATGAGCTACCTTAAGCCTTAAAGATCTCCTTTACTCCCTTGTTGACCATAAAATACAAGTTTCATTGATTAACAAATGGACAATGGCCTCATAACAATCATTAGATTGAAAACTTTGTTTCTCCACCTGCATAACACTCAAGTTTGGTTTGGTGTTAGTAATCAACTAATTTAGTCCTTGAAACCTTACTAATGTAGTAGTATTAATTTCCAAATAATATTATTTAATTTCAAACATCCATTTACCTCTTATTTTCCCTGATTCACATTGGCTAATCATAAGCTTAGTGGCAGGGTCTATTAGTATTGCATGTACCTTATTTCTTAGAATATAATGCCTAAATTTCTTTATTACCTTGACTAAAGCACATGCCTACTTGTCAATTAGGGAATATTTTAACTCAACATTTTTGAAATTAGTACTCATGAAAGTTATAGGATGATCACATCCATCTGTAAACTAATTTAGGATAATTTCAATTGTATGGTGAGAAGCAAAATAATAAAGATAAAAAACTTTTGAGAAATCAGGTTTTATCACTACTAGTGCTTGCATTATTGATTATTTTATATCCTTGAAGGTCTTTTTGGTTTCCTAATTCTATGTGATCTTGGAATATTTCTTCAACATACCTTTCAATGGTCTCACTATTTATACAAAACCAAAAATAAACTTTCTCACAAAGTTGATCTTCCTAAAGAAATATTTTAATTCTTTTCTACTAGTAGGGGGATCTATCTTAGATATGGAATCTACTCTATCAGGGTATATAGAAATCCCCTCTTTAATTATAACATATCATAATATTTTTCCCTTAATGACACAAAAATGCTTTTTTTAGGATTGAGATAAATTCCATACCTTCTGCACCTTTCAAATACCTATTGTAAGTGCATAATGTGGTACTCCTTGTTCTTTGAGAAGATAGTCAAGTCATCCTTGTAAATTATCATTTACTTACCTATAATCCCCTATAAAGTGTAATGCTTTTCCACTTGAAAGGTTTCACTTAAATTTATCATCCTAAATGGAATTCTTTTATATGTAAAAGTCCCCCACTTAGTTGTGAATGTAGTCTTTAATATGTATTCCTTGTTCACAAGCACTTGGTTATATCCTATAAAACCATCAGAAAAAGACATCATTGTAGAACCACTAACAATTTGAATAACTTGGTCAAGTGAAGGAAAAGGATAATTGTCCTTTTTAGAATCTCTATTCAGATTTCTAAAGTCCAAGCACAATCTAATTTCCCCATTAATATTCCTAACTAGAATTAAGTTAGCTACCCAAGAAAATTGTCTAATGGGAAAAATTATCTTTGCATCAAACAACTTATTGACCTCTTTATATATCAAAGGTCCTAATATAGGGTTATCTGGTGTCTACTTTTGTCTAAAAGGATTATAGGCTTATTTTAGTGTTATGATATGAGTTATGAATCTAGGATCAAAGATCTTTATGTCCTCATATGACCATGCTATAACATCTTTATACTTGGAAAAAAACTATTTAGTTTTTCTCAACTCTTCATTAGTGTATGTTGTACCAATATTCATTAGTTAAGGTTGACCTTATGTTCCTAAGTTAATTGCTTTATAATCTTTCCCATTCACTTTGGGAACTTTGACATTTTCAACTAGTCTATCTATGTTAAAGAATATTTATAGGGAAATCATTCCATTAAGAATTTTATTTTAATTTGATTGCACAATTTTATCATCAATGTTGTCTTTATCAAGAGCATTTTCATTAGCCTCATCAATGATGTGATCCTTAAATACTGTTGAAATATTCATGAAGTCTAAAATCTATTTGTCATCACTAAATATCTATAAATGTTTTATATTATGAGGGACTAAGGGACATGGCACTAACTCAACACTAAGGTTTCTTAGTTTATATTCTTGGTTGGGCATATGATTATCTATAATCGAGACTAGCTCATCAGTAAGCTTATTTTCTTCTCTAGGAATTGAGACAATCTTAGAAACATCAAAATACTTCATCAAGTCCCAAAATCTAAACTTATAATTTTAAGGTAAGATAATTTACATTGATATTTAATTCTAACTTGATTAACTACTAGATCTAAATCACCATGAACCAATAGTTATTTAACCTTATGCTTGATGGAAAATTATAGTCCTAATATTGGAGCCTCATACTATACTAGATTGTTAGTGTAACAAAATTGAAGTCTATATGAATAACTAAATTATTTTCCAAGGGGGTTAATTAAATAAATCTATACACTAGAGCTAAACTTATATCTTGGACAATCAAAATATAACTTCCATTTTCTAGGAATAGTATGAGGATCTTTTGAGTCACATACCTTAAAGGTTTCAAGAGTGTAATCTCCTAACTTAAAATTGACCATGTTGACCCTTTAATTTAGAAAATTATACTCGATGATCATATGATTCATCTTGGATTCTCTTTCAATTTAAATATGATTTATAACTCCCTTCCATGGAATCCACATGTGTGAACATTTAGTATACATATAACCATTTAAGGATCCAGTCCAATCTCCACTCATCAACATCTCATAAGCATCATGTATATACACCACTTAGATTTATATAAACTAGTGTATCCTTGGTTTAGATACAAGCTACATGTCAACATTCAATAATTTTCCAATTACTTTCACCCTAGATTTATCTAATTGAGTAATAAACCTATCATATTTAATTAGAGTCAAACTAATTTTCTCACAAATACCTTTAGGCATGATGTTATCAAAATCACTAAAATATAGAAAATAATTATATAAATTCTTACCAAAGTTTTTGATTGTTAGTAACAAAGGTGGAACGTCTAATTTATTCTTATACATAACAATATTAGCATTTATAGCCTTGGGTAACTTACCATGATTATTAGATAAAGATTCAAGTAAAAAATCCCTCTAGTTAGTAATTTGAGTCAGTTAAAGTAGTGTGATGATATCCTTAATAATTTTCATGTCCTCAAATATATTGTAACCACCCCTAGTATAATTATTAGATGAATCAACATTATGCTTATAATTACTTCCCTTTGGAGGCTCAGGATTGCTGTCAGTTGTAGGATCTAGAAGAGTGTCAAAATTATTTGGTGGAGTTGAAGTAGTCAAAGGTTGATTCTACTCGCTATTTCTCATTAGGTCTTCCTCAAATACTACTAAAAAACATGCACCTCTTTAAGAGTATTTTCAAGCTCATTCTCTTCTTAGAATGGGAAGTCAAATATCTCCACCACCAATGTTATATCTATAGATTTGGATGTCTTAGAAGATCTAGATGTACCTATAGAATTATATTTGTTAGGTGTATCTCCATATGTATTTAAATCATCCTTAAATAATTTAAATGCATTATAGAATTCAATGTAGTGCAACTCAACATGCTTTAAAGTATTATGAACCCTAACATATTTAGTTAGAGTATCATCGTAAATAGTAATCTCAAGATTGTTCTTACTTGATGATGACTCATTATTGTTATTTATGCTATTATTACCATTGTGAAACAAATTTTTCGGTCTATTGAACCTTTGATATGACTAATTCCTATTGGATTTATCCCCTGTATTGCCTAGTTTTTGTAATTGAAAGAAGTTAATACTCGGCTTTTAAACCATTTTAAGTATGGATAAATTCTCATTCTTTGGTGAATATATATTGTGAACTTAATTGCTATTATAATAATTAGCATCAAATCTCCTTGTTCATATGGATGAAATCCATGTGTATAATTATTCAATAATCCTAGATTTTTGGCCAAGATGAGCATGGCTTAAGGGGAATTAGTTCAAGACAAGTGTTTAATTTATGATAGACACATTTTGATAATCATTACAAATGATATTCAGTATAGCAAAATTGGGTTTAACATTGGGAATGACATATGCAAGTTGATCTTGAGGTTACATTTGATCATTGATTGTTATAATTTCATCATAAGCTAAAATTAGTATGTTTATAACTCCAACAAACCTTTTAAGAAACATAGAAGTCATTGGGTCCAAACTAACCTTGTAGATTTCTAAAGCTAAGTCTTCATTAGTTCTAAAAGGATTTATGGTTCTACTAAACATTTTCTATAATCTACCATTAAAGTCTCTAATGGTCTCAATAGAATCTCTCTTGAAAATGGTGAATTGTTGATAAAGAATGCAATGACTAATGATTTTACCAAATTGATCAATGAAAATCCTATTAAAATCATTCCAAATGGTGATATAATTCTGTATAAGGTTGAGAAACCACTCATATGCAACATCTTTGAAATTAAATGGAACAATTTACATGTTATATCTTCATTAACTACATTTAACAACCTTAAAGCAACTTTGAAAGATTTAATATGCTCTTCAGCTATGACAACACCATTAGGACTGAAATAAGGTGAATATTTCTCAAGATTTTAGGGTAGGTCATGTTCTTGACTAAGAACATTGATGGAGAATCCACCTAATGAATCCATACCTTGATAAGGATTAAACTCAAAGAGCACTTTGAATAGGTGAATTATGATGAGATTTAGAAACCCTTTACTTACCTTTGTCTAATCTTACTTTCCTATGAACTTCTAATGAAAGGAGAGGTAATCTTATTCATACCTTGACCTAGTCCTAATTCTTGGTAGTTCTAGCTTGTAAACCTTTAGTCTTGTCTAAAATATGACTTAGAAACCTAATATTTCCAAATATTAATGATTTTTAGCTCAATTATTGAAAAGAATAGTCCAATTCTTACCTATGAGTAGATTTGTACATTTACGATTCCTAAGTTAAGTAAGCTTTGCAAAAATTTATGTAAATCTCTTCAAAATACAACCATCTTCGACTGAATAAGCTCAAAGATACATCTAAACTTGATATATCAATGATCTTTACACATCTAAGTTCAAATAAGCCTAAATTTGTAAAGAATCAATCAATATTTGAACAGATTGTTTGTCAGTAATTTCAAATGAGAAATATTTACAAAGCTTGAGCCACCTTTGCAAATATTTACCATGAATCTTCAAATAATACCTATATTCAACTAAATGAGCCTAAAGATTGGTCTCAAACCATGAATATCAATGATATTTACATAATTTGAGCCAATAATAATGCAAATATGTAAATAATTCACTAATATTTGAATATAATTCACCAAAATTAGCAAAGACACTAGAAATTTGTAAATATTTAAGTAAGCTCCTCCTTCTAGTGCTAGTGGAATACATTATCCTATTGATGCCTATAAGTGTATCATAGAGTGGTCCAGAGTGTTTAAGAAACACTAATTACTTTTGAATTTAGGGAATTCAATGCATGAGTTATAGGTTGTGATATTTTAGATATCTATGGTGGAATAATGGCAAAAAATGAACTATTTCATAAAATTTGTAATGTTTGGATATTGGGAGAAACTATGGCCCAATAGCTAATATTTATGAAAATAAAAGTAATCTTGACTAAGTAATTTAATTATGCTCAAAAATAAATCTAATATCTAAGCTAAAATGTATATTTATAATTAAACTAATCTAAAGTGTATTGGTCAAGAAATACCTAAAAGGAAGTGTAAGGTAGAAAAGGAATAGATTGATGTTGCTGGTCTTCATTCTAGATATAATTAAAAAGTTAAAATATTATCCAAATATGTAATTAAAACCAATGTATATCATGAAGTAACATAAGCACAAATGATACCACACATTAGGAAAGCATCTAAAGAAAGTGGAAGAATGCAAATAATAACTAGATTCACTTTAGAGATTTATCCATATAAGTAAATATCATAACCATATCTATGAGAAGATTAAAGAAAATGAAATGAAACTTATAACTTTTATTTAATCTATCATTATCACAAATTAAAAATTGTTCATTTGAAAAGTGCACACTTAGAATTTATAAGAACCATTCAAGTCTAAAGTTTATACCAAACAAGTGAGAGAGAATCCATAATGAAAATTCACACAAACAAATGAGAAAATATTTTTATAATTCCCTACTTGCATTAATTGATTCAAAATTAGCACAAAGTATTCTTTCTCAAAACTCCCTCTTCTCTTACAATGGACAATACCCCTTATATAGAATATTAAGGAGGTATGTCAGTTAGTTATGCCAAATTACAATTGTACAGTTGTCTTTTATAACCTTGTAGAAATTTTATAAGAACTAACCTATAGGAGATGTAATTTATAAAATGTACATGCCTTTACAAAAGAATATTCCTTTTTCAAAATACACAAATTTTAAGTTAAAAAAATTATATGCTTTAATCAACAAATTCAACTTTGAGTCACTTTTGTTACTAAAGTTCCCTATTTTTATTAGAATATCTTAATTTCCATTTTATGTTTGTTGATATTCAATTAGCTTTAGATTGACAATAGGCTCCATGAAGAGTTCATCTTCTTGATCTGCTAGGCTTTAGAGATCTTTTCCATCTCTTTCTAATGCTTCCTTTTTGCTCCTATCCTCTACAATCTTCTCTTCTAAATTTAGAATAATATTCATGATCTTATTGTTATGTTCCCTAGTATTTATTTGGCTCTTATATATTACTTCATGTATGACCTAGATATCCCTAAGCTTGAATTATTCATTAATAATTAGACCCACAGGTTTGAGTGAAGTTGGGTCAATGAATATGCTCCCAACTATATGTTCTATCCTTCTTTCTAGATATTTTCCATCCTTAAGGAGCCTTTATATTCCCTTAGACCAATGACCAGTTTAGTTTTCCTCTTTGGTGGATTGACAAATACTAATTCAAGGGCTTTATCGTTTCCTTTCCCTTCTTTTTATTATTTAACCTTATTTATTAATCATTTTATTCTAACTAATAAATAATTGATATCATTTTGAGTGAATCCTCTATAGTCTCATTAGTGTCCAATGATATCATGTGTACCACTTCCTCAGGTAATTCTTGCTCTCCTAACTTTGATGACTCAGGGATTGGTGAAGAAGAAGCTATCTCATCAGGTATTCTTTCCTCTAGTATTTTCTCAATCTATGCCTCAATTTTATTCTCTACTAGTAGTTGAGTTGATGGAGGTATAGTAGGTGTAATACTTAACAAATGATACTTCTTAGACCCTAGTTGCCATCTAGCATCCCCTTTTTATTTCCTCTCAATCTTGGGCTTAGGTCTAAGGTTATACTTCCTCAACCTTATTGATAACTAAAAGTCACTAGATGCCTTGGTATAAATATGATCATAAGCAACAAGATTATGATCATAGGGCATACTTAGAATATTCTTGACCCTCAAATTCTCCTTGACCCTTCCATAAGGATCCCATTATCTCATTTCATCTATTTGTAGATTGAAATAAGTCATGTGTTTGGATGTTACCTCAATGTTATCCCATTTCATGAAAATTGTCTTACCAATCATTATGGGGAAGTTTTGGAGGAGGCCTTTTCTTTTGGTCTTATAGATACCATATATACCATAAAATAGTTGATATGCCAACTCTTTTTTTGCTACCTTGTCAAGGACATGTATGGGTAGCTTGAGCAGAGTATATTGGGTTCCCTCAATCCTAGTTATTGTACAATCTAGAGATAACTAGATATCTCCCATTGTTTCAACATACTTCCTAATTAGTGGGTTGACTCTCTCCATGAGATGACCAATTATGGAGTCACTAAGGGCTAGATAGACACAATCATAAATTAATTAGATGGGATCCCTATTCTTAAATATGTGCATCTTATGGTAGTACGGGGAGACTATTTGTGTCCTAGTTTCTAGCCATTCCTTCTGGTTTGGAATTTTTTTTGTAGCATAAAGAGCATCTAAGATCTATGGCATCATAAGAAATTCAATTTTGTTCATGTTCTTGATTGAAAAAATATGCCTACTTAATAAGATGCTTATTATCTCACCTAGAGGAGGGGTGATTTACTTTTTAACCATGAAATAGATAATTTTCACCTAGACAAGATCAACATAGGCTATTGTGGCATTTCCACATAGTTTGTTTAATATTTTCACAATCATCCTTATCTTAGGTCTGAATTAGCTAATGGGAATGTTTTTACTAAAGTTGGATAATACTTGGATTTTAGAGTACAACCACATGGATAGGATATATTTTAAATCATATTTCTTTGCTTAAGAATTGATTGAGGCAAGGTTTATTTGGGGTCTTGGAAATTTGTAGTAGGATTCAAATGCCATGGAAGAAATATATCAATTTTTTTAAGATTGTGCTCATTGATTATCATGCCTTTATTAACTTTACTATCTTTAAAAATAAGATCCAAAATGTTGATACAATGGAGTACCTCAGGGTTTGTTTCCACATAATAAATGTTGGTCATTTGAATTTTAATAATTTCTTCATATAGTCTCTTAGCTGAGAGAATTTACTCCTCTTCTCATGTGATGGTAGGTTGATTCTCTATGGTCCATAATAGCTTTGACCAATTAGTCTCTCTATGTTTAGAGCCAAAAAATCAAACCCAGTGTCTTTGAAAACCCTTCCCTCAACATCTATGGTTAAGTACAATTTGACATCTTCCTTAGAAACAACCTTCTAAGCTATCATTACTATGAATTCTATCAACTTGTAGATAAATGGATGATAATTCAATTCTGGATCAAATTATCTTTGCACAAATGATAATTTGATTATTTTTGTCTTGATTACAATGAACATAGAGTCAAATCAGGTCTTACATACATACTAGGGTATACAAGAGGTTTTTACAAAGCTTTAATGGTGGTAATCTATTTGAATTATGTGATATTTGTGATTTATATTCCTTTTACATTTCATATTTATACCTTTGCCTTTTGGGGTCTATAAGATCTCTCAATTTGACTTGGCAAATATGTTACTCCACCATGTCACACAACTCATTAATGTTTAAAAAGTGACCATTTATTATTTAAGAGATGTGTCAACACCTCATTAGGTCTAGGCTCATTAAAAATTCTACCTTCCCTCACATCATTGATTTGGATCCAAGAGGTTGAAAGATATTGGTCAAATTTTGTGCTAGGCACCTGAGATTTTGCCATTTATCACTTATATGGGCCTTATTTATGCTTCTAACTATCATCTTCCTCCTAGGACAATGTATTTTCACCATGTGGTAGCTTTTCATTCATATTGGGTTCTTTAAGAAGTCAACTTTTAATTTGCATCATTTGATCTTGGTTATATAGATCAACATGTGCCATTGATCTTGATCCTCTGGGTTCTAGCCTTTTCTTTACACATTTTTTATTTCCTAACTTAGTATCCATGATGGTGAAACTTTTCACCCTCTCACTCTTCTTGGGGATTCATTGAATAATATGATTTAATGCTTACCATTGATCATATTATGTACGCTTGGTCTCACACTATCGATCTTCAAGATAATGTTCAATCTTTAATTTGTGAGCTACATGCATGACACTTATCATCATTTTTATTTCTCATAGGTTTTTTTTACTTATTGAATTTATATTCATGTCATTAGATCTTGGATGTTCATTTTAATGTGTTTTATCAGATCTCAATCCATGTAATCAAATGTAATTGGTTCATATAGACAATTATTTTTATTTCTCATAGGTTTTTTTTACTTATTGAATTTATATTCATGTCATTAGATCTTGGATGTTCATTTTAATGTGTTTTATCAGATCTCAATCCATGTAATCAAATGTAATTGGTTCATATAGACAATACAATAAACAAGTAAGGGTTTAAGGGAACATGTAGAAATTGAGATAAAGTCTTTAACCTAAATTTTTGGTCTCATTATTAAATATGATTGAGAAAATTAGGGTAAGATTTTAGACTAAGTGTAAAATATAATAAAATGACCTTGTGTCTATGTGGATAATAAAAGAATTAAGGGGTCTCGGTATATAAAGAACACAACATAAAGTTTTTAGCTTAAGGTCTTGTTCATGTTTAAAAATATGACTATGACCTTAGGATAAAAATTAAGTTATGTTTTTAGCAAATATAAACTATTAACATGCATTTTAAAATAAAATAAACCCACATAAACATGAATTCAATTTAAAAGGTCCTAGGTTTAGAGACATTAGACTAGGGTTTTTAAGATGCTCAAACATGAATCCAATTAAATAATTAAAAACCAATGATTAATCAAAGCGTAAATTTATCATTAAGTCCTAAAACCCTAAACATTGTCCACAATACTAAGATTACATTAAACCTATAACTTATAAACACATAAAGTAACCATTAGAAATATTAGATAAAATAAGACAAGGATCAAATAGAGACATGTCAGTTAAGCTAAATGAAACCCAAGCATGGATGATCTTCAAATAAATAACTCTTATCAAGTAGCATTTTGAATTCAAAGCACAAATTTGTAAAATTTGAGACAAGGGTCCGTATTTTTCATAAATGGGGTTATGTTGACCTTGACATCACCTTAACACACAAATCAAACAAAGTAATAGAGTTCCTTCTATCATTATAACAATGTATAATAAACAAGATTCTATCCTATAACATTTAATACTATCCAAAGACAAAAACAAGACATAATAAAGACATACATGGATTCCAATCACTCAATATAGCAATATTTTAATACGAGATAAGCTAAGTATGATGACATGAATTCAATACATGAGATCAACATGAGCATAAATAATTTGAAATGAAACACTCAAGAACACACATGAAAGCATATTATAATCCATTCAAATAAAATAAAGCTCACAACATATTATTCTAGTTGTGGTGTCTGTGGATTCATAGTTTCCATTTTATCATCCCCCAATGCCTCCATCTATGCCACCCTCTCTGATGATTTCCTCTCTCTATCATAGTTTTAGGGATAGATCTCTCTTGCATCCATCTCATAACAGATAAAGGTAGTTAGATTCAAATAATTTAAAATTCATATTATACTATTGTAATGAACTAAATAAACATGATCATCATGTACATAATATACAATTATAGTTAACTCCATAATTAAAAATCATTTAGATAAGTTAAATGTAACTATCCATAGATTAGTATATGAAAACTAGATTAACTAAAATAATAATTAGTTAAAAAATAACCATAAAATCCACTAATCAATAGGCTATTAGGTATAGAGAGGAATTGAAATGTGACATCCTTCCCCCTTAAAATTGGTCATCATACTGATGACACTTATTCAAACATAAGTTATGAAATTAAACATTTCTAAATAGAAAACAAATAATATCTAACAACATATTAAGTAAAAAAATGTGGAAATAACATGTAAAACTCATCATAATACTCCCAAGTGGCACTATATTATAAATATTGGTCCCATTTAACCTTACACTATGGCACTTATCTATTATGAAAATTGAGTTTGAGAGTGACAATTATTTTGATTGGTTTTATTGTGACCACCATAAGATCCATAACCTATAAATCATTCCAATCTAAAAATTTGAAGTATCAACAACATACTTTCTAAGATAGGGCACATGGAAAACATTATGTAAAAGAGATATAGATAGTGAAAATGGAATCTTATACGTTATAGGATTGATCACTTACATAAACTCTAAGGATCCAACATATCTCGGTGAGTGCTTATCTAATTTTACAAACTTAATCAACGTTTCTTTAGGCTCAACCTACATAAATACTTTATCACCAATGGAAAAATATCATGTTATTCTCTAGGGATCAAAATAAAATTTTTGTCTATCATTGGCCTTGGTCAACCTCTATCTAATTATTCTAACTTGGTCTTCCATTTACATAAGCATTTCAAGTCCAAAGACTAACATGTATTCCAACATCTCCCAACTGATTAGTGTTTTACACCTCCTTCCATAGAATGCTTCAAATGGATCCATTTTTACCATTGATTGGTATGATTTATTATAAGCAAACTCAACCAATGGAAGATAATCCTCCCACTTATATTTTTAATCCGTGAAATACATTTTAAGGAGATATTTTTAAATTTGGTTAATTCTCTCTATCTTTCCATCATTTTATAGATGATATGTAGTAGTAAAATTTAATTACATACTTAAAGTTGAATTCAAAGTTGATACCCCTATGATTGAAAAGAGTTTCATTAAATAGGTTCATCAATTGCATGGATTTTTGAAAAATATCAATTTTGAAAAATCCATGCAATTGGTGAACCTATTTAATGAAACTCTTTTCAATCATAGGTGTATCATCTATCAATCTTCTTGGTATGAATTGGGCTACCTTGGTTAGTTTGTCAACTACAACCAAGATCATATCATGTTAGCTCTATGATAATGGTAACGCTTGGAGAAATTTTATGCTAATTGCCTTCCACTTACATTAAGGTATATCATGAAGATATAAAAATCCTACCAGATGCACATGCTCAACTTTAACACATTGACATTCCAAATAATGAGACACAAAATATATTACATCCTTCTTGATCCCTTTCCAAAAATAAAGGGGTCTTAGCTCAGTCATGAGCTTAGTTACACGAAGATTTCTTAAAATGGGGCATTATGTAATTCCTATAGAATTGTGCTCCTTATCTTCTCTTTATTAGGCACATACATCTTACCATTGTACCTCATAAAACCATCACTCTCTAACTTGATTCATTTATACTTGGGATTCTAAGCAATCTATCATGATAATTTCTTAACCTAATCATAGAATTCATCTCCTTGTGAGAATTTGATTAGCTAATTACATAAAGTAATCCTAATAGTAATTAAGGCTAATATATACCTTATATTACTTAAAGCATCTATAAATTTATTCTCCTTGACCTTGATATAGTTAATATTAAAATCATAATCACATAAGAATATAACCAATATTTCTAATGTGAATCTAGGTTTGGTTGGGTAAATATATACTTGGGACCCAAGTTGTCAATATTTATCTCAAATGGTTTTTCCAATAGATAATGCCTCCAAACTTGTAAGGAATCCATTATGTCAAATTAAGCATATTTTTCAATTCCTAAAAGGCTTTTTTACACTTGTTTGACCAAACAAAACTCTAATTATTTTTGCTAATGAGAGGTAATTGACTTAGCTATCTTTGAAAATTTTGAAAAAAAAATCATATAATAGTTTTTTAACCCCATAAAACTCCTTACCTGAATCATGTTTTTAGGTGTTGGCCATTCCATTATATTTATTTGTTTCACTAGATCTATTTATCTTCTATCTATAGAGATAATGAGTCCCAAATATTGTACTTTATTTGATAAAAATTCATCCCTAGACAACTTACCATACAATTTATGCTTCCACAACCATTGAAAAACCAATTCTATATGTTGAAGATGTTCTTATTCATCCTTATAATATATGAATATGTCATCTAAAAAATCCAACACAAAGTAGTCCAGATAATTCCTAAACACATTATTCATAAGATTCATAGACACATTAGAAAATTCATTAACCTAAAAGGTAAAACTATTAAATTATAGTGCCCATAATAAGTTCAAAACGTAGTTTTTAAAATATCCTCATCTCATATTCTTACTTGATGATACCATGCTCTAAGATCAATCTTATAGAAGACTGTTACCTTTGCATATGATCAAAGAGATAATCAATGAGAGGTAACATATACCTATTCTTTATTTTCACCTTGTTTAACATTATTTAATCAATACACTAGCAAAGAGTGCCATCCTTCTTCATGAAGGACACCACTGGTGCACCCCATGGTGACACACTTCATTAAATCAACTATTTTGATAATAATGATTGAATTTTAGCCTTTAACTCAACCAATTTTGTATTTGACATCCTATATGGTGCCTTATATTGTGGTTTAGATCTAGGTATGATGTCAATGAGAAATTAATCTCATATTTGGGTGGTAGTCTAGGTAATTCCTTTGGAAATACATCTTGAAAGTTCCTTAGAAAAGGATAATCATATATAGATGGTTCCTTAGATTAATCCATCTCATTTATTTTATTCATAAATTCCTATCATCCTTTCCTCTGAGCCTTTTTTATTTTATTTGCATAAATATGTCTTAACTTCAACTCTTTTTTCTCTTCATAAAGTTGTGTCTGATTTATAAAATCATCTTGACACTCTACCTTTTTAAGATAGCAATAAATATTAGCTTTGTGTTCTAAAATATAATTAAATCATAGGATCACATCATATGACCCTAATGGTGTAGCATATAGATCCACTACTATAGTGAATTTAGGAAACTTGATCTCAACTTCCACTAGACACCTGTCGACCTTGATCTTTGACTCATTCCCATATTCTATTGACCATGCATTTTCCATAATTCCTTTTTTTATAAACAACTTATTAAGAATTATAGGATCAATAAAATATTTTATATCCCTAGTGTCAATCAAAACTACAACTAGATGATCAAATAAAATAAATAATAGTTCAATAGGAAAAGCTTAGAATTCAACCAAATGATTTTTAACAATTACATGAATCCACTACTGAAAAGTTCCCTATTGTGAATAATAACCCTTGTCATTTTCATATTATTTACCATAAGTACACTCTCTATCATAATGGTCACCTCAAAAAATGGATTAACCTCTAGGTGGTCTTTTCCTATCATACTATTTATTTCCCTTAAACCCTCCCTTGAAACCATTTCTAGGTTTCCTATTTCTTGACCTACTATTGAACTTAGCATTATGGTTTATGAACTAGCTCTTTGCATTTCCACTTTTCCTCTAGTTTTTATTTTTTAAAGTTATTTTAGAAACAACAAAATGTTTCTTAAACTTATCTTACAATCGGGTAAGATATTTTATCTTCTATTCTTGCTTGGTTGCCTTCTCATAGACCTAATTTTTTGTAGATGGCCCATGCACATCCACCTCATAACCAATTTGGGGTTTTAATCCCATAATGATCTTCCTAATTTTGAACCTCTAATCCACTTGATACTGAGGTACATACTTTAAGAGCTTCTTGTTTACCCACCAAATTTTTATTTCCATAAAAAGGTGATATGCTTCCCATACTATGTTTATTTTAGAGTAATTCCAAATATCAAAATATTTGTCCATCTTATCAACCATGACTTAGCTCCATATCTCAAAATAGTTCCATTTAACTTGGGTGGATTCACCTTTTTCATATCTTGTGACAACTCTATAGCTACTCAAGCTCTCACATCTTTTGGCACTTCTTCATGCATTTGCTCTTGAGGATTTTGTTGCTCACTAGGATGGTCTTCAAGTTCTTCTTAAAAATTCTCCTCAACATGCCCATGCACTTTCTATTTTAGGGTTATGATTCAATCCCTAGTTTTATGCATGGATATGAGGATCTGATCCAACTTTGTATATTGCTCAATAATGAACTAATTTAGATCCATTGGAGTATTGTTATTTGAGGTACCCTCACCTCTAGGTCTAGCATGCACCTATATAACTCCATGTTAAGAGGAGAATAATTTTGTATTAGTGGACTCATAAAGTCTTAGAGTTTGAACATTAACTTTGATACCACAATGTAACAACCCCATTGGGTTTTACTATAATTGGATATTTTTTAAAGAATTTTACAAATTCAACTAACAGTGTCCATTATGATGAAACCTACGTAAAGTGATATTTAACTAAATACATTAGTTTCAAATAACCATAAAAAGGTCTATAACTAATCTATTTACCTAATGATCACAATAACAACATCAATATAAATATAAATATCAATATCAATAATAGTTATAATATTGAATACAAAATTGAAGATTGCATTTATTTCATAAAAGTATTATTACAAATTTAACCATAAATATTACAATATTAAAGCCAATTTTTGTAATGGTACATATGAATAAAAAGTATACTTTTAACATAATAAATACATTAATAATAATATAAAATGATAAAAATATCCATAGAACATGAGATTATCAATGAACTCATAATATCCATAAGTAATATCAAGTGTAGTCTCTAGTGTAGTACTGTTGAGGGGAGGGAGATAATCATCCAAGTGATTTTGCATACCAACCAGAATTCATCGATCTCCCACACAATATAATAACTAGGGAATGGTCCTCCCTTCATGGATGGATAGATAATGATGGTATAGGAATCAAGAGTGATAATTAGAAACCATGTGATTTAAGAAAAATAATACATGATGTATATCATAAAAAAACTTGTTATAACATGATATCAAACAAAACATGTAAACTAAATAAAATAGATGAAATGATAATTTTTTACTAGAAACACTACTTTGTTCAAATATTTCATATAGCTATTGATATATATAATCAATAAATTTTATACACACCACTCAATCAAATTACACCATCCCTATCTATTAGTGATATTACGTAAGTGTAGTTCATCTCAGATGCTTATATAAGGTCATTAATAACATATTTGTTTTATTTATTCATAATAAAAAAATAAATATATTTATAAATGATTTTTTATTAATAGTAACTAAAATATGTTCTAATACATTAAATTCTCTAGTACTATCATTTAGTCCATCAAATGCAACATTAAAACTTTAAACATTTAATCTGTTTAAAGCACAATAAAACTAGATTTCAAATAGTCAAATCATTCGGATAATACCAAAAAATAACATAATCAAACCATCAAGTAATATGTTAAATAGTTAGATAAGCATATTAATAATTATTATCTCATTCATCAACCACTTTATTTCATTTCCTAATTGCATAATTTATTTTGTTCATAAAACTAGTCAATGCAAAATGGTATGAGTTAATTCTCAATTATTTCATAATTAGAAGTTCTTTGAATTCCTCAATTTAAATTCTAAGTTATCATTAACAAATTAAGTAAACAATGTAATTTAGTATGTCTTGATTAATCATATAATATGTTTTTGTTGACCAATTTTGCCCATAGGCAAAAAATCGATCAACTTCTCCCCTGTTGTTTAAGGCCAATTCATTTTTGGTTGCATCAGTTCAAGAGATCACCCTCAAGGGCTGAAATAGCCAGATGAGACAAAATGGAGGAAAACCAAAGTGAAAATCAAGGGATGAGTAAACAGTTAGTCTAAGTGGCGCCAACTAGAAAAGTGACTCTGGTAGGTGAAATAGTGCCAGCAAATTGATCATTTGGGATGCAAGTAGATAGCAGTGCAATTGGTTCCTCTGTTTCACATTAATGAGTAGACAAACTATGTAAGTCATCAAAAAGAGAAGGGCAGATTTTGAGTAGATAAAGCAGATGGCTCATTAATGTTTTGAGTGACTTGTTTCTTTTCATGAATAGGAAATAGGCCACTTGTAAACAAGGAGCACCAAATGAGCCTCCTTTCGTTTCCATATATATTACAAACTTGGTCATTTGGTAATAATATTCCACATTTGTAAAGATCACAGCTCTACAAAATTTCACCTGGATCAATACAAATGCAGTTTTTTTACCTCCATTTGAATAGATATTTTAGAGTATGTCTTGAGTGTTTGTCTGTGTCTAGTCATTGTTCTTGATGCTCTCACAAGTTCAACACTAGTAGACTTGTTATCTACAAGGTGCCATTTATATAGCTAAAAGGAGAAGATCTGACATTTGAGAAGACCAAAATAGAAGGAGTTACTTACAGTGTGCATTTCATAGTGCCTTAGTGATTTTTTGTTTCCTGTGTTTTCATGAAAGCCTCCCTGCCAGTCTTTTATAGCTTGGTCCTTCTGCCAAGTGTGTAGTGTATGTATGTATTTATCTGATTCTAAAAGTGGATGTGTGAAGGTCAACTTATTTTGGTGCATCACCTCTTTTAGAGTAGGTTTGTTTTTCCTGCATCTCTCTCCCTTTTCACCCCCCTTTATTATTATATGTGTGTGTGTTTTACACTTGCTGGAATAAAAATGATGCATTAAAGGGAGCTAGCCCTTATCTAGAGACTCTCCCTTCTAGCTTCATCAGTCCCACAGGTGAGAGGGGAGTTTCCATGTTGCAAAGAGAAGGCAGGAGCTAGGCCTCCTTGCCTCGGGTGTAATTTCTTACGTCAACAGTTTTTGGCACACCTGGTGGGACCAACTAGGATAGGTTTTGTCTAAAGAATTAAATAATTTTGGTGTGTTCTTCAACCAACTAGCCTTTAGAGGCTTCTGCATCAAACACCAATGGTGACTCTGAGTTAAATCAACTAGTTAAGCAGTTCTAGTACCATACCATCAAGAAACAACATTTTGGTATGTATAATCCCATCTTTTAGAGCCATGGACCCTATTTTCCTTGGCCAGCATGGCTATGATCCTTACCAGCCTTACATTGATCATTATTAGTTTCAATATGGCTAGTCACATCCCTTTTATGAGTTATATCAGCCTTATGCCTAGATTTCTCATTACGTCACTATTCCCACTCAACCTAGTCTCTTCACCAATCAACCCATTTTTGCCTTCAAGCAAGCACTATTGGGATACAAAAAATATGTAATAAATCTGGACACCAAAATGGGATGTGGCCAAGAAGTTCTTGATCATGTCATCCATCAAGTGAAAAATGTACTGAATCAGGTTAAAAAGCAATGGACTCTCATTGAAAGAGCCAATTGGCACAGGCTTATAGGTGAGATGCTAGATGTGGGTGGTTTGATCGCATCTTTAGAGGAGAAGCTGAGTAATCATGAGAGATAGCCTTACCAAGTCTATCAACCTACATACTCACTACCCCAAGCATCATATCAGCCATATATAACCTCTGCTTATAAGCCAAATCAAGCCTATCAAAGTCCTTTCCCCAATCATGTTGAGGAGAGTTCTGAAACAACAAATCTTGTGTTTAAGGCTAATCTTGATAGACAAATTGAATTGGAAAACCTTTAGATGAAACAGTCCATTTTGGTAGCAAGGGAAGTAGAATCTAAATCTTCATTTCCCTCTCACATTATGGCCTCATCAACCCCAATGGAGATGGCCAGTCTAAATTTTTTGAGATGGAATCAAGTGTTCAAGTCATAGAACAACAAGGGGGCAAAAGACATTGTCCAAGAGTGTGAGGTACAAGATCAAGTTAGTCCTTTTCAAGTTCCCTCCACCCTTATTTAAGAGGCTCCTTGCATTTCATGGAAATTTTCATGCACTCCCCATCTCTATGGTGTTTCCTTCAATCCCTAAGAGGTATAAAATGAGGATTATCTGGCTAAGTAGGTTGAGGAATTAGAGGGTAAGATGAGACTACTGGGAGAGAGAGAAATGGAGCTTTTAGACCCTATAGAAGAGCTGACACCAAAAGGCACCCCTTCCACTAATCCATAAGCTAATTTTAGTGTTGATGAAGTGTTGGTAAAGTGGAGGGACAAAAACCAAGAAGTTTTGGCCCGAGGTCTACCCCCTCCTATTCTAGATAAAAATCCCTCTTCTATGCCAAATCCTTTCTATCAGATGGCACTTGATCTTTTTGGCTCATCTGATGCATCAATCGATCCTACCCTTAATCCGGTGCACCTTGCTTTCTAGCATGCCTCTTCTTAGAAAGCTCTTCTTGTACATGAGCAGACCCTCCCAAATCTTCCCCAACCTCCTCAAGTCTTTCAAC
Organism: Torreya grandis; assembly: GCA_037957365.1. Lineage (NCBI taxonomy): Eukaryota > Viridiplantae > Streptophyta > Pinopsida > Cupressales > Taxaceae > Torreya > Torreya grandis. The sequence continues at coordinate 578,022 of JARHVA010005919.1, read as the reverse complement.
ATGATCTCCAAATTCCAAGCTAGAAGAAGGAACATCATGAACTAGCTCAGGTCCTTGAAGAGGTTAAAGTTACTCCTTGTTCATAAGGGGAAATTTCCAATCCCAAGTTCACGAGTTGGAAGAAAATAGTGGAATCTTGGGTCAAAAAGGAAGTAAGTGAAGAAGAGTGTGCGCAGTTCATGACTGACCAAGGAGACTTCATGAGTGTGGATGAGGAGGAGATCACCTTAGGTGACATGGAGGAGCATGGACAATCTCTTTTTCATGCTTTGAATGATTTGTTTGAAGTCATTGAGGTAGGTTGCACTATTCTTCAGGGAGGCTATGAGCTGGATAAGAGTGGAGAAGGCAACATTGGGGTTCAAAAAAGTTTACAAGGGGGATGTAGGCTTTTAGATTTATCCCTCTGAGAGGTTGGTGAATCCAAAGATATCTTCTTTGAAGTCATCAAGGAAGATGGTCATACCATGGAACCTGAGCATGAGGTAGAAGAGAGCAAGCCAGTCAAGGGTGCATATCAAGGGGCTTATGGTGTTGAGCCGACAATAATCTTTTTCTTCATGAGAAATAGCAGCTTGAAGAACTAGCAGAAGGCAAGCTTCCAAGAACAAATAGAGTATGTATATGTTGGGAGCATGTTTGAATCTCTACTCGGGTTCTAGCCAAACTATGTGACAGGCAAGAAGAGCAAGTCACCAACTCTCTTTTTTATTTAGCTACTTTCTTGGCACCATAAGTCATTACTTAGAAGGGGACTTAAGAAATTTTCCCTTTGATCCAAGAGGGAAGCAAATATTCCTGGTTAGCTGTATATAGTAGTTTTTTGTCAGTTTCTTTTCCTGCTTTCCGTAAGTGCAGTTTGCACAAGTAGTGTTTTTTAGCCTTGTGTGTTTCCCTTTGCGTGTGGGGTAAAACTTCATGTTTGATTCTCAAATATTTTGAGTTATTGCTAATTCCTTCAAAGTTACCTTCCAACTCTGCACCCAATGGATATTCAAAGACAACTGGGTCCTAAGCATAGTAGGCATACTTCCCCTATGAGTCGCCAATCTATTGACCAATTTTGCCCATAGGCAAAATTTCGGTCAACTTCTCCCTTGATGTTTAAGGCCAATTCATTTTTGGTTACATCAGTTCAAAGGCAAGTTCAATGGCTTGGTTCAAGGAGGCCTCACTTCAAAGGAAAAGACCCGATGACTTTTGTCAAGGATGGTGACGTCCAAAAGGCTGTCAATTTTAATGTAATAAACTAGCCATTTGTTTTTGAATTTTTTAAGCGTCAAGCATGGAAAAGCCCAAGGAATGCAGTGACTAGCCAAGAGAACACCCTCGAGGGCTGAAAGAGTTAGATAAGACAAAATGGAGGAAGACCAAAGTGACAAGCAAGGGATGAGTAAATAGTTAGTCCAAGTGGTGCCAACTAGAAAAGTGACTTTGGCAGGTGAAATAGTGCCAGCGAATTGATCATTTGGGATGCAAGCAACTAGCAATGCAACCAGTTCCTCTATTTCACATTAATGAGTAGAAAAACCATGTAAGTCATCTAGAAGAGAAGGGTAGATTTCAAGCAGACAAAGCAGATGGGTCATTAATGTTTTGAGTGACTTGTTTCTTTTTATGAATAGGAAATAGGCCACTTGTAAACAAGGAACACCAAATGATCCTCCTTGCCTTTCCATATATATTGCAAACTTGGTCATTTGGTAATAATCTTCCACATTTGTAAAGAGCGTAGCTTTGCAAAATTTCACCTGGATCAATACAAACATAGTTTTTTTACCTTCATTTAGATAGATATTTTAGAGTATGTCTTGAGTGTTTGTCTGTGTCCAGTCATTATTTCTTGATGCTCTCATAGGTTCAACACTAGCAGACCTGTTATTTATAAGGTGCCATTTCTGTAGCTAAAAGCAGAAGAGCTGACATTTGAGAAGACCAAAATAGAAGGAGCTACTTATAGTGTCCATTTCATAGTGCCTCAGTGATTTTTTGTTTCTTTTGTTTTCATGAAAGCCTCCCTGCCAGTCTTTTGCAGCCTGGTCCTTCTGCCAAGTGTGTAGTGTATGTATGTATATGTCTAATTCTAAAAGTGGATGTGTGAAGGTTGACTTATTTTAGTACATCACCTCTTTTAGAGTAGGTTTGTTTTTCCTGCATCTCTCTCCCTTTTCACCCCCCGCTTTATTATATGTGTGTGTGTGTGTGTGTGTGTGTGTGTGTGTGTGTGTGTGTGTGTGTGTGTGTGTGTGTGTGTGTGTTTTGCACTTGCTGGAATAAACACGATGCATTAAAGGGAGCTAGCCCTTATCTAGAGACTCTCCCCTCTAGCTTTGTCAGTCCCATAGGTGAGAGGGGAGTTTCCATGTTGCGAGGAGAAGGTAGGAGCTAGGCCTCCTTGCCTTGGGTGCAATTGCCTACATCAACAAATATATGCATACAAATTCATTGTATAATTTTACAATGTATCATATCATCAACAATATATGCATATTATATATGATATACTCTAATAGACAAATATCATGTCTATAAGTTAAGATTAATCTATATACTATTATATGCCAAATAACTCATAATTTATTAATTTATCTTCAAATTATATATAAATATTTAAACTATAATGTTGTGACCATGTTTTAGATATTTATACCTGACAATCCATAATTTGTATAATAAATGGATCAAAATATTCTAACATACTTTATTATACCCAACTTTGTATATAAAAATGTATTTACCATATGAAATAATTTTATACATTCATTCTTCAATGGATTTCAATAAATCTATTTGAGTTACAAACAGAATGTATTTTACAAAATTATCCATCTTAGTATATATACAAGAATATTTAACCTTCATTATAATTATCCAAAATGGGACTCACCATATAATCATAATAAGTACCCAATTGACTAATCATCACTAATATATGGCTCAATCATAATATATATACATTGTTATATACATATAGATAGGTCAACATTTAGACATCCTATAGATTATATGTTTATAACCATGCATATAAAACTTCATAATTTAATTTAACAAGACAATGCATTATTCTACCCAGATTAATACCATATACAACCATACCCAAATTTGGTGTTTAAAATCTTATAAATACAAACCAATGCATTCATATAAGGGAAGTAATGACATGACAATAGTTTTTATAGATCGAGTTTATCCTTATAATTCCATACATGCCCTAGACCTAGTTATAATTACCAAATCATGACTAGTTTTTGACCAAAAAAACAACCCAAAAGATTTTATTAATGAAAATGAATGCTTCATAAAATGGTTTAAAGACTGAGTTCAACCTTTGATTTTCTAGTCATACCCTACTAGGGTGATTTTTTAAATATTATATTCATAATACAATAACCCAGTATCCAAATTTATTATATTGAATGAAATAGTTCAATATTAATTAAACATACTAAGTCATGATCACAACAATGTCTAAATGATATAATTAGCTAACAATCAAACTACCCATTATAATTTACTTATGGTTTAATACACAAAAAAAATCTAAAAAATAAAATATGGCTTTAGTAATGAAATTAGCACTCTTAGCCATTAAACTAGGGATTTAGAGTCATTTACCTAGCTTTGTGGATAGATGAGCCATTCATAGTGCCAAGTATATAACCCTGGCTTCCATATACTAACACAATAGAGAAAATAATATGAAAACCCAAAAAATATTTTACCTAGTTTATATTAAATCAATCCATATAATCCATCCATAAATTTAAATACAACACCAAATTAGTAATTAAAATTAACTATGCCAAAAACTCATATTGCTTCTCAATCTAGCTTAAACCCTTTTTTTCTTTTACCTTCCGTGCACCCAAGCATCTCCTCTCTCATGTTTTAACCCTATACATGTTATTTTAATTCTAATAAAACTCCCCATCCCTCTATAAAATTCAATGACTAATTTGATGCATGTAAAAAAACTAATAAAAAACTAACAATCACCCATGTTTTCTCATTCAAAAATCCCCAATTTTTATGATTATTTGGCATAATATCCAGTTAACAAAAGTCAATGCTAAATAACCAAACCCTAAACACTTGAACCTTATAGGAATATAATTATCCATTTAAACATTATGCCTTTAGACATCAACTTTATAAAATTCTTTGAAACATTATAATTCCAATAACAATAGTGACATTCCAATGACCATCCAAGCATCTTGATTATAAACAATAACAAAGATTTAAGTATTATAACCTTGTCTTAATACATGATTGTACTAAATTATAATAACCATGGACACAACATAATAATAATGTTCCAAATAACAATATTGACTAAGCATGATATTACTAATCACCTTAAGACATAAATACAACATAGCAATAGAGTTCTTTCTATAAATATATCAATGTATAATAAATAAGATTCTTTCATACAACATTGAATTTTATCCAATGATAGAAGAAAGTCATAATAAATACATTTAAAATTATTAATTATAACAACATCATCATACGAGATAAGCTAACTATGACAACATGAATTCAACACACAGTGAGATCAATATGAGCACCAATCATTTCAAAACCAACAATCAAAAACACATCTAAAAACATATTAGAAGCTTTTCAAAACAAGTAAGGATCACAACATATTTGTATAGTTGTGGTGTATGTGGGTTTGTATATTCCATTATTTCATCCCTAATCCCTTCATTTATGCCACCTTCTTTGATGATTCCCTCCATCTGTAATACTCTAAGGGATGGATATATCCTACATATACCTCATAATAGACAAAGGTAGTTAGTAAAAAATAAAATAAAATTCATATTATACTATTATAATGAACTAAATAAACATGATCATCATGTACATAATATACAAGTACAACTAAATCCATAGTTAACAATCATGTAAAAAAGCTAAATATAACTATCCAAAAATTAGTATATGAAATCTAGATTAAATAAAATAGTAATTAGTCATTCAATAACCATAAAATCCTCTAATAAATTGGTTATTAGGTATAACTAGGAATTAGGATGTGATAATTAGGGTATTTGAGGAACACAAGTAAATAAGAGTGGTGTTAATAAGGTAAGATGAATGTGATCTCAACACTCCATGTGATGAGTGTTTCCTACATACCAAAACCTTTAAAGGGGATCAAGCGCAATGTAGTTATCCCAATATAAGTGCTCATGCAAGTGCAACTGAATGCTAGTATGAGTGTCAGTTTGAGAGATTTCAGTGTGAATTGAGATTATAAATTTGATTAATTTATTCTCTAATCTATTATATATGGGTGTATGTATAAGTAGGGAAAAATACAAATCAATGTCCTTGATTTACACCATTATTTATATGTTTGATTATGAGTATTTGCATATTATTTAAATCTATTGGATAAATGAATCAATGTGGTCAATATATAGCATTTTGGTGCTTTTCAAGATGTGAAATAGGTCTAGTCCAACCTTAAGTTTACTTTTAGGAAAATAAATATATCTATTGGGAGAGTAAGGAGCAAGGGGACATTAGCACTACCCTTTGGTCAATAGCACAATGTGTTATATGAATGACCATGCAAATGTCCATGTGGCTTTGTTTTTATTTTGGTATATATGGGAATGAGTTAGACTCACACAAAAGATGTAAAATGATCAAGAAATGCCCTAATATAGGTCTAGGGCTAAGCTAAGGATAACATGGTCTCAAGTGAAACTTATTTCAATCAAATGGAATTTTATATGACTATATTTACTTGCACTTCATTATATAAATGTAATAAATTTAAATGACTAAGATAAGGAAAAATAAACATACCTAAACTTACGTAAGAGGTGAAGCCCATGAATCTAGGTTTGAGTTTACATATCATACTCCATCATGTGTCCTTCAAATTTAACATGAATGAATCAATCATTACTTAATAAACATCAACATCAAAGACAAAATTAAGTAAATAGATTATAAAAATGAGGAAACAAAGTAATACACCTTATTGGGTATATGAACCAATGTTATAATTAGGTGACATATTATGTGTGCATATAGTTAGTAATCAAATAATGAATAAATTGGACTAATCTAGTGACTTGATCAATCCTCATGTTTGGTTGGCTCAGTAACTTAAGATGTTTTTCACTACATCATTGACACCCCTACTTGGTGGACCATAGTATATGCATAACTTGGATTGGACTAATGGCTTATCCAACCACCTATGTAGGTGGCTCAAGAGATCAAATAGGATGTGGCTCCATCATTGCTTACCCATGTGTAGTAGATGCATCTAAAACTAAATTTACATAATATAATTGAATCTATGTGATGTAATTGAAACTATATAGGATGGATCTAGGGCCACTCAAAAACACTAAAATGTAAAATAGATTAGGGACCACCTGAGAACTTTAAAATATAGTTGATGGGCCATAGGGAATGACAAATAGTGTAAATGGAATAAGTCATCAATATGGTGTAAAGTTGGTGTAAAATGGGTACAAATGATATCTAGAGTAATAATGTGGAGAATGACATGGAGTTGTCATTCCATGAGATAGTACTGGTGTCAAATTGAACATATGGTAATAATGTGCCATGAACATGCCCCCAACTCTGATATCTATGTATATGGATTATGAATTGAGTCATAGTAATTACTTTCTAAATATCTAAAATTGAAATGGGAATGATCATGCCACACATAATGCCCCTAATCTGAGCAAACCCATGTAATCTATGTACAAAATGAGTATATACTAAACCTATTTTTATTTGATAATTTATGATTGAGACTATGAAAATATGGACTATACCTATTATGATTTTCTATATTTTATATAATTTTATGTGTTTGGGGCTACTAGATAGTAGCACGGTCCCCTAATCTATGTCATATTGTGTTAGTGTCCTTTTTGTTATGCAATTCACCAAATGTGTTATTTCTATGTAAAATTAAGACTAAATAATGTGTGACTATTTTCGCTATGTTTGCCTAAGTCTAAGCTCTGAAATCTATGTCAACATGATGAAACCTATGTTTTGAGTACATTAGGATGGCTTGATATTTATGATAAACCCATATAAATTCCCCCTCTTTTAAGGGGAGTTGCTTAACCTCTAAAATAATTATCCTTAAAATAAAATCTATTCATCATGTGTGCTAGATTTAAAACATATGATATTTGCATGGTAAACCAATATAATGTGTATAGATTACATTAAAACATAAAATAGTTTGAGCATAATCTGGTAATGTACAATGTATGTTAGATCTATAATTCATAAGGTTGTCAAGATATATCTAATAGTGTAACCATGTATATGAACAACAAATCTAAGTATAATCTAAGTAACTAACTAGGGGGATGGGGCATGATGTCCATCAAGGCATCCAGGTAGGAAGGGTATATGCATAAAGTCCCTCATGGCATCACAAAATGGATGAGAATGTAAAAATTAAGAGATAGGTGTCATGGCCATGATACATACATGAAAGCATACATACACGAGGCACATAAAGTAGTCCAATGGACCATAATACAAGGGACATAGGAAATGTCACTAAGTTTGAGAAATCAATACATAAAATAACATGTTCAAATGTCCACATACACAAAGAGAAATCATGTTTGGCTTAGAGCCACATGGAGGGACATATTCAAATATCTGCATATTTAATCAAGAATCACATACAAGGACACAATCACATGTATAAAGCATACACATAGAATAATTCCATATTCAAAATCCATTGAATAGATGTATAATAAAATTATATAATAAAATTAAAACTAAGAAAACTATAAATGAAAGTATGCATGAACATGTGGTATAAATCTTTATAAAAGAAAAAATATACATATGCTGAGACTATAGTAGTAGTAGTCATAAAAGAATAATTTAGTATAGGATGATCAATATCAAGATATATTCAATGATAAATCTATGATATGGAGTACATAAATATATAACTTGGCAAATCAGAAATTGTGTAGTAGGATTTCCCTAATGGGTGAATGTATTAATGTTAAATTTGTGTATCTGTGTATGTGCCCCCAATGGATAGATGGTAGAAAGTATGGATCTATGTATAGGACCTAAGTCTTATAATAAACTATGAAAAATTGAAATAAAATTGTCAAGAATCTATGTATGACAAATCCTAACTATACTAAACCTAGATAACATAAGTAGTATTTGGAAAATAGAAGGAATGTAAACATGAAAATGCATATGATATTTAATTTGTATTTTCTAAGTAATATATGAATATTTTTGTATTTTTGAATATGTTATATTATTTTTTGTTTTCATAGTATAATATATGTACAATAAACATGAAAATGAAACTATATACAAGGAACAAGATAAGATAAACTATGTACAAGTAGAGGGGCATATACTAGCCAATGAGTCTTGCAAGAGACTCACTATCTAGGTGTCATATATCAAATAAAGGAAGAGTGAATAAAAATGTTGTGTGAGGAGGTATATGAGATATATAAACTAGATGAATTGAGTAATATATAACTAAAGATACTTATAGAGTGAGGTTATGAATTTATGGATCTAATTGAACAAGCCTATAAACATTGGGGCTCTTGAGGACCCATCCGATATATTAAAATTTGACTAGGGTGAGTGATATATGTTTTAACATTGATCTAGATTATAATTTAATATAATGAGTCTCTCTAGAATTTAGAACATGTATCTGACATAGGGCTTTCTATAATAAAGGTCTCTATGGGAGAGTATGTGTATGTGGTAATGTTAATGGCGTATACCTCACCTACACTGGTGGATCAGCTTATATTAGAGGTGTGCTAATAGAATTTATGTTTAGAGATATAATTAGTGTCTACCATGTAACTGGTTATAGAATATGTAGAGAATACTCAAATGAAGGGACTTATTGATTTCAACATACCCCCATTTCTTAAAAATAGAGACCCTTATTTCAAATTATGCAAATTTGTACCTTAAAATTAGAAATTCATTTGATCAAAGCACCATAAGTATGCTTTCATATTATTTTCATTTTAGTATCATTCACACCTAATTTGGTTGGAATATTTGTTCATAATTCTAATTTAATCTTGCCTAAAGTTTCTAACATTGGATCTCTATGTTTTAGGTTGCAAGTCTAATGAAGTCTATTTGGAATGAGCAATGTTCGAGGTTTGATATCTTAATGTCAATTTTATATTTTAATAATATTTGGTATATTTAAAATCAAATTAAATTCATGTTGAATAAACTTTAAACCCTCATCAAAATTACCCTAGCTGAAGTACCTTTTAATCAAATTCAAATTTGGTAGGAACAATTTATGCAGGAATGATTAGTCATGCCATGGACATAGTTAAATTTTGATCCCAAGGTTTAGCCATGTTTATTAACATGACCAAAACTTAGTCTAAAATTTTTATTTCTTATCTTTTTATGTCCTAAACCCCACTTTGACCCTTTTATTTCCACATGATCTAACTGACCATTTGGTCATTTCTTACATTTTAAACTTTAGCTAAAATCCTTGTCCTAAAACTTTATGCCATCTCTTTTTTTTTTTTTTGGGTCCCCTTTATAATGTTTAAAACGTAGCTTAAAATATTTATCCTAAGGTCTTACCCATGTTTATTAATAGAAAATAAAACCTTAGTATAAAATATTTAAGCTAAGTTCCATATAATACCTAATTTTTGACATAATTTTTTTATTATTCATAGGATCAATAGTCTATGTTTGCTTGGGTGATTGATATCTAGAGTTGCATATAAATTCAACAAGTCATGATCCTTAATTGATGATGCACATTTACCTAGGTAATGGAGATCCAACAGTGTGAGATTAATGTTGAAAATTCAAGCCCTAGCCTTAAACTAAAGTTTGAACATCTTTCAAGGACCAATGGTACATGTTTTCTTGGGTAAGATTGATCTAAAGGTGTGTGCCAAGTCAAAGTTCCGATGGAGACTTGAGACAAGTGAGAAGGTGATAGGTGTCAAAATCTCAGTGTATTTAACATTTAATAATGTTCCACCCCTAGGATCAATATTTGGTGGAACACATTGATTAGGACAAATATATCCAATAGTGTATGATGAAATTTGAGAAGTCAAAATCCCTAAGGATGAACATGGAGATGACACATGGCATAGTAATGATCCATAAATTAAAGCTCAATAATATTTCCAAGATCAAAGATACATAGATGAGCATACACATCTCAATCAATGGTCCATGAAATATGAGGCATGATTAAGTAGATCAAGATCGATGGAGTGTGATTGATCTATGCAAATGAGATCAATGGTGTGATATCAATAGTGACATTTCAACAAAGCTCAGAGTGAATGCAAAAGTGATAAGTGTCACAACCATGTGTAATGTCACAAAATGGCTAATGGTGTTTGATATTTCAATTTGAGATCAATGGTCTACACTAATCTATGGAAAAGGGAATCCAACAGTGTGAGATCAAGGTATAATTTTCAAAAGATAACAGTCAATTTTTAAATATTAATGAGCAAAGTGCCATGAAAATGCCATAGGTATTCCATGGAGCTTGTCATTTGAAGTAGATGATACCATTAAAACACTCAAAATTCCTTCAAAAGAGTTCTATCATGCACTAAATCCCTAATTCAACTTGGTATTGATCATAATCAAGCCTAAGATATTTGAATTACCATCTATTCATGAAGAATTCAATCCAAAACCAAAGTACAAGTGACTAGTGAGAAATTTGAAAAAAATTAGGGCCACTATAGAAAATTATAGAAAGTCCCTACTCTATAGCATCTTTGGGTAATGAAAAATTCTATTTACATAACTGTGCATGAAGATATTAAGCCATGGATTATGGCTCTACAAAAGGAAGAAGAGTATAAAATGGCTACCTTAGGAACATTAGGTGGAGCACAAATAGAAAAACTAGCTCTAAATGTGACTCAATCATCAGTGGGGGTTCAATTTAAACTAGAAACCACCAACTAGGAAAGAGTGACAAAAAGGAGATGATTTATAGAGAGGAATTCACCTTTCAAAAAGTGGAACCATTCACTGGTTTGACTCAAGTGGAAGGACAGAGCCCTAGTAAGGTTTCTATCTATAAAAATTACCCATTGAATTTGGATCAAGCATAATCTAATCAATTATAAGCTATCATGAAAGTTATGATACAATAATATAAGAAGTTAGAAGAGACTACCATCTTGTCAATCTAAGAAGATAGATTCAAGCTATTTGAGGATAACATGATTGGCTTATTCAATTCCTTAAAGTTAGTCATAAACCAATAAGAGGTAATAAGTAAGAAAAATTCCATGATTACAAGCCAATTTGGCTAAGGTAGGTTGCTAATTATCAAGTAAATGATTTGATCAAAGCCTTAACTAAGAACCAAATCCTTAAATTCATAATAGTTAGCCTAGCTCATCTAAACATGGCTATGGATATATTAGTGAATAATATCAAAGCCCTAAACAACTAGTCTAAATAGATGGAGGACATTTCTAAGGACCTCAAATAGTAGTAAGATAAGATGCTACACATATTGGATAGCTCAATCAAAGAGCCCACCTTTCTTAGTCCTTTGGGACTTATTGTTGATGAGTATTTTAGGCATAAAACTTCTCAATTTATGAAATAAGAAATCAAGGCCAAGGAAAGACATGGGATAATATAAGAAGATCAAGGGCCTACTGTTGTCATATGAAGATAAGATAAGAGATGTTAGGATCATTATTCAATCCCTATAAAGATCTTAAAAGGACATCAATAACCTAGGAGATGACGAAAGAAGTTTTTCATGAGACCCATTATTAACCTATAGCTAATAAATGAGCAACATTATAGAATGAAGATCTTAAAAGGAAGGTAGAAGGTTGTATCAGCACTAGTGTCCCAAAGTTGGTTAGATTAGGAATATTCTTTTGTAACTAGAATTGTATGTTTTTGAAATAGAATGTTCTTTTTGTAAAGGCATGTATAAGTTATAAAGTACATTGCCTATAGGTTAGTATATTTGAAAAGGTCATTTTTTCTAGAATGTAATAGAAAGGATAACTATCCTATACACATGTACAAGTGTAATTTGTCATTACTGACAAACATACTTCATGAATTGTCTATATAAAGAGGTATTTTGAATTGTAAAGGGATAGAGTTTTTGGAGCCAAAAATTATTTGTAAATTTTGAGAAAATTAATATAAACAATGAGTTCTACAAATTTTTTCCACATTTTCTTGTGTGAATTGATATAATGGTTTCTCTCTCATTTATTTGATCCTATCTTCATATTTAAGTGGTTCTTGTGAATTCTAGGTGTGCATCTTTAAAATTAGAGTTGCTAATTTGTGATAATGCTAGATTATTGAAAGTTTTTAGGTTTATTTATCTTTATTTACTCTTCTTTCATTAGGATAATGCTATTATTTTACAAGGGTAAAATTATTAAAGTAAATCTTGTTATTAATTACATCTTTTCATACTTTCCTTAGATGTTTTCCAAATGTGTCATAGGATTTGAGATTATACTAATTCATGTTTTACATTGGCTAGATGTATGATTAGGTAAAAATGGAACTTTTTCTTAATTTTTGAAACAAATATCAACAACACCTCTCTTTTCTACCCTACCCTTCCTTTTAATATTTTTTTATCAAATCACCTTAGATCAGTTTTATTATGAATATTCATCTTAGTTTAGCTTTAAACTTAGGTTTTGAGAACAATTCACTCATATTAGGATAGGTAATCTCCAAAATCAAATATCAACTATTAAGCCACAATGGCTCCCAACCACCAGCTAATATAAACTTGTGAAAGAGTCAACCTTTTTTATCTCTATTCCACCAAGGATAATAGTATTATCAAAACCAACAACTCATGCAATAGATTCTTTGAATCCATAAATGAGAAGTGTTTCTTAAACACTATATACTAACCTATTGATACACATTTAGGCCTCAACAAATTGGTACTAGAAGGAGGGCAAGTTAAATCTTTGGAAATTTGCAACATGTTTATTAATTTTGGTGAATAGTGTCCAAAGATTGATGTATTCTTTATATATTTATGATTTTTTTAGAATATTTGTGTATAGATCATTGATGTTAATGGTTTAAAACTAGTATTTGTTTATATTTAGACAAAGATAGATATTAATTGAAGATTCATGAGTAATTGTGGTAAAAATAGCTTAAGATATGATAATCCAGGGCATTTGAGGTTAATAATAGTTGTTTTGTTTAAATATTGATTGGATCTCTGCAAATTTGAGTGTATTTAAGTGTGAAACATCTAAATATCATTCATATTTATGTGTTTAGACACATATTTGAGATAAATTAGTTAAATATCTATGTCCTTTATTATTCTATATACATATTTCTGCCAAATTTGCTTAATGTGCAAGCTTGATCATCATTCTTTGTAAATATAAGACTTACACATTATATTTCAAATAGGGTTCAAAGTTGTCAAGATGGAATTGTTATGGATAATTATTAGGTCACATTCAAATACAAAGGTTCCACTTATTTCATTATAAGTACATATGAGTGATAAGAGAGACAAAAGTAAGTGTAGACTTTCAAAGTCTCAACCACCTTTGCCAATTTAGGGTACTCCTATGTTCAATACCTATCAAGGTATAGCTTAACTAGGTGGTTTTTCAATTAAAGTGTCAGGTGTGGTACATGACCTTCCTCATAATACTAAAAATTATTTACCTAATTTTAGTCTTAATGGTGTTTTAAATACTAAATAACACATTAAAAGCTTCAAAGTTGCTTTAAGACTTTTGAATGTTGTTCACGAAGATGTAGCATGCAGATTATTTCCATTTACTTTCAAAGGTGTTGCATATGAATGGTTCCTTAAACTTATTAAAAACTACACAACTAATAGGAATGATTTTAATAATTACTTCATTAATCATTTTGGAAAAATAATTAGTCCATGTGTCATGTACCAATAGCTTATCATAGTCAAAAGAGATTCAAATGAGCCCGTAAGAGCATTTAATGCTAAATTATATAAAATATTCAATATAACCATATATCCTTATATATATGATGAGGATTTAGCCTTATATATCTACAAGGATGATTTATATCCAAAGACTCATGTGTTTATCAAAATATCTATTCAAATCATTATTAAACTAGCCCTAACTTATGTTGAAGCTATGATCATTAATGACTAGATGCAACCTCAGGGCCAAATGGCATATAATATTCCCAACATTAATCCAAGTTTTCCTATTATAAATTTCATTCCTAATTCCAATCAAAATATTCTTTCCTTAAATCAACTTGCAATTCTAAACCAATTACCTTTGAACCATGCACATCCTGTCCAAAACCTAAGATTCTTGAACAACTCTATCAATGGATCTCATAAACAAGACTGGATAGCTTTGATGCCTATATCCACTATTAATACTCAAGTTCATAATTATGAGGCACCTAATAATGAGAATGATTATATCTTGAATATGGTTCAAAATATAAGTTCTGATTTCATTTATCTATAAAAGCAAGTTGGCAATACTGGAGAAAGATCTGATAGGAACTTCTCTTTGCAAAGGTTAAATAGGCATTCAAATAAATTTAAAAATAACAATAACAAAAACCATAACAATTAGTTATATAACAATAATAATCTGACTATTATAAATATTGGTGATGTAGCTTTCCCTGATTATTGTAGAGTTTATTATACTTCAAAGCATGGTGGATTAGACTATATAGATTTTTGTAATGCTTTTAAATCTTTTCAATAAGATTTAGATACTTTTGATATTGTCACCAATTTATACAATGGTGTAGGTACTTCAAGTTATTCAAGGTCATCTAAATATTCTAACCCAACTCTCATGGTGGAAACATTTTAATTTGTATTTTAAGAGGAGAATGAAGTTGAAGATATCCCTTAAGAGATTCACAATTTTTAGAAATATCTGAAGAAGACATATCCTCTAAATAATAGGGATTATAAACAACCTTTTACTACCTCAACTCCTCTAAATAACTTTGATAGTCCTCCTAATATTACATTATTCAATAATCTAGAGCTTCCTAAGGAAAGTACTTCTAAACCTAATGTTGATGTATCTAATTTTTCTAATAGGAATGGATATAATATATTAGAGGACATGAAAAATAGCAAAGCTAACATTAACTTACATGAGTTGACTTAGATCATAGAACAAATATATCTATTGTTGGAATCTTTGTCTAAGAATCCTAGTAAGTCTCAAAATTTTGCACATGCTAACATTGTGATACACAAAAATAAGATAGATGTTCCATCTTTATTGATCATAGTCAAGATTTTTGGTAATAATTTAAATAATTTATTGGTAAATTTAGGTGCATCTACAAATATTATGCCAAAAGGTATTTGTGAGAAATTAGGTTTGACTCCAATTAAATATGATAGGGTTATAACTCAATTAGATAAATTAAGAGTCAAAGTAATTAGTGAATTGTTAAATGTTCACATATAGAGTTATTTTGAACCAAAGATCCAATAGTTCATTGACATCCAAGTGGTATATATCCCTGATGCATATGGAATGCTGCTAAGCATAGATTGGACTAGATCACTAAATGGTTACATGTCAACTAACTAGTATATATCTTTCATACAACCTACATAAGCATTAAAATTGAGAGAGCCAAAGATTTTATTAGCAATCATAAGGATGTAATATCATGGTCCTATTATGACTTACATATCTTTGATCCTAAGGTCATAACCCACACCATACCTATAAGTGAAGCCTATAAGCCATTTAGGCAAAAATAAATGCCAGTCAACCCTATTTTAGAACTAATGATATATAAAGAAGTCAAAAAGTTACTAGATGTTAAGAAAGTGTTTCCCATTAGACACTTCACTGGGGTAGCTAACCTAGTACCAGTTCAGAACAAAAATGGTGAAATCAAATTATGTATTAATTTTAGAAACTTAAATAAAGTATCTAGAAATTATAATTACCCCATACCTTCTCTTCATCAAGTAATCCAAACTGTTTCCAATTATGCTTTAATGTCTTTTATTGATGTATTTTTAGGGTATAACTAGGTGCTAGTGAATAAATAAGATAGAATGAAGATTGTATTTACTATTAAGTGGGACACTTTTGCCTACAAAAGAATTCCCTTTTGATTGATAAATGTAGGTTCAACCTTTGAAAGAGTAATGGATCATGCATTCAAATTCATCAAAGGTAAGTAAATTATTATTTACATGGATGACCTAGCTATATTTTTAAAGAATAGAGAAGATCACATCATGTACTTACAATAAGTATTTGTAAGGTGTAAAAGGTATGAAATTTCTCTCAACCCAAAGAAAAGAATTTTTGTGTAACTAAAGGAAAATTTTTTGGACATGTTATAACTAAGGAGGGGATATCTATAGACATAAATAGAGTAAATGAAATATCAAATTTAGAAACCCCTAGTAGTAGGAAGGAACTAAATTTTCTCTTTGGTAAAATCAACTTTGTGATAAAGTTAATTTCTAGTTTTGTAGAGATCATAAATCCATTAAATGATATGTTGAAGAAAGATGTAAATATCAGATGGAATGAGAAGAGCAATAAAGCCTTCAAAAACATCAAAGATGTAATTGGACAAGACTCTATGCCAATAAGTTCATACTCTACTAAAGACTTCTATCTTTACTCTTTTGATTTTGACCATATAATTATAGTTGTCTTAAATCATAAGATAGATGGATGTGATCATCCTATTAGTTTAATGAGTACTAATTTTAAATTTTTTAAATTTAATTATTGTCTTATTAACAAAACATCATGTGCTTTGTTCAAGGTAGTGAATAAATTTAGGCATTATATCCTTAAAAATAAGGTACATGTAATACTATTAAACCCTACCACTAAGATCATGCTTAGTCAATGTGAAATTGGAGAAAGGAGAGGTAAATGGATGTATTTTTTCCAAGAATATGGTCTATAAATGAAGACTAAAAATTTGGTAAGATGCCAAGGTTTAATTTCATTGATTTCCAATATTAATCCCTAACTAAGTGTCATGTAGGTAGAACAACAAAAATTTCATCCCAATGATTGGTATGATCCTATTGTTCATTTTATAATCAATGGATATTATCCTTCAGGGTTAAGTAGAGAACAAAATAGTGCTTTAAGAGTCAAATATGGAGTCTTTTATAGGAAAAACTTTGAAGGCATTTACCTAATATGTGTTTCCAAGGAAGAGGTAACTGATATCTTGAGCACTTTTCATGAAAAATTAGGAAGTGGACATCCATTTGAAATGAAAACATCCCATAAGATCCTTAAGTCTAGTTACTACTATCCCAATTTCTTCAAAGATTCTCACAAGGATGTGAGAGAATGCCACTCATGCTAAATATTCAACACTAAAGAGTGCAAGGCAACCATTCCATTAAAGCTAATAATGATTGATAAACCCTTTACCAAATGGGGATTATATTTTGTGGGGATCATTAACTCCAAATCATCATATGGTCACAAGAATGTTATGACTACTATTGACTACTACAAAAGATGGATTAAACCAATGGCAACTAAGTAGTGCAAGACTGAAGATGTGATTAGATTCTTAGAAGAAAACATATGCACAAGGTTTGAAAGTCTAGTGTTTTTAGTCTCTGATAATAAATCTAAATTTATATCCATTGAGATGATGAAATGGGAATATGTAAATAACATTATTCTCAACTTTTCATTAAACCATTACCCTTAAGGCAATGGGGTATCTAAATCACTCAATAAGAACTTGATGAAAGCCATAAATACATCTAAAGCTAATAAAATAAGAATGTGGCACAAGTTAATTAAGTATGCCCTTTGGGTAGATATAACTAGAGTCAAACATGCTCTCAAGGCATCACCATTCTTGTTGGTATATAGTAAATAACCTATATTTCCCATAGCACTCAAGATGCCAACCTATAGGTTCATGCAAAAGTACATGGATGAGGATAAATAATGTGCATGATCAAAGTTTATGGATATCATAAAGATGGAGAATGAAAGAGAAGAAGATTTTTCCTATTTTAGTAGACACCAAACCATAATCAAGAGGTGGTTTGATAAGCATTCAAAGATAAAGGTGTTTAGTCAAGGAGACTTGGTCCTTCTTTAGGATAAGTTATTATAACCCAAGGGTAAACATGGTAAATTCAATCCTTTGTGGATTTACCCCTATCATATTGAAAAAACATTAGGAGACAACACCTTCAAATTGAAATACTTTCAAGGATCAAAGTTCACATTACCAACCAATGGGAAATACCTCAAGTACTATTTCTCTAGTATCCCACCTAGATCTTTCATGGAGTGAGCTGTAATATTAGTTAGAGTTACTATAGGTAGGTTTAGCTTAGTTTATTTATTTTTCTTTGTTTTATTTCCCTTATTTGTACATAGTTTGTGTATATATTTATCTGCATGTTTCCTTTCCTTCCCATTTTGTGCGTTTGGTTTCCCTACTTTTCTCCTTAATTTTAATAAATCCCTTTGGATAGTCCTCAACTCAAAATGTATTTATCTGCTCAAAAGGAAATGCACAGTTGAGGAATGTAGTTATGTTTTCTCAACATTGGTTGATCATGGATCATTAGAATATGAGTTTAATTTTATAGTTTAGAGAAACTAGTAAAAGGCTAATAGTTAGGATAATTATTCCTTAAGATTCCAAGCCTTATTTTGATCTAATATTGATTATAAGAAGGATTTCACATGTAGTATGAAATCTTGAATTATTGGAACATAGTCATGCTTATACTTCATAAACATTATTACTTATGAGAAAGTTTACAACCAAGGATGATTATTTGAAGATCAAAAACATGACCAAATCCTAAAACCTAGTTAACCTAGTTCCTAGCCTTTACTAGAAAGTCAAAAATTATTTGAAAGATATAAAAATATGAACCTTATTACAAAATTCAAGATATTTCAAAGTAAAGTTGATTCTAGTAATCTCCATAGGGGTTAAAGATGCCTACATGGTACTGGATCAAGGCATGTGTTATAAGTCAGTGTTAATGGTTAAAGTCATGAAATATAAAAGTTGTTCCCTAAATTCCATGGAAAACATTAAGTGGAATGAAAGAACACATACAACATGACTGAGTCTTGATGTTTAATCCTAATTATGCATATGCACAACTTATTTCAACCATGAATTGATATTAATGGTACTTGATCAAATGGAATGAATAAAATAGTTATCATTTTGAAATAGAATCTTTGAATTCTAGCTTATTTCTATGTTTCCCCTAGAAGTTACCATTTGTCAAGGTCAACATACCCCATTTATAAGAAAAATAGGGACCCTTGTTTCAAATTATGCAAAATTGTACATTAAAATTAAAAATTCGTTTGATCAGAGCACCATTAGCATGTTTACATGTTATTTTCATTTGAACATCATTAAATCCTAATTTGGTTGGAATATTTATTTATAATTTTTATTTAATCTTTCTTAAACTTTCTAACATTAGATCTTTATGCTTCAATTCTTAGGTCTAATAGAGTCCATTTGGAATTAGCAATGTCTAAGGTTCCATATCTTAATGTTAATTTGATCTTTTACTAATATTTGGTCTGTTGAAAATCAAATTGAAGTCATGTTTAATCATCCTAAAACCCTCATTCAAATTACCCTAGATTAGGTCCCTTGAATCAAATTCAAATTTGGTGCGAATACTTTATGTGGGAATGGTTAATAATGTAATGGATTTAGTTCAATTTTTATCCCAAGGTTTAGCTATGTTTATTAACATGACAAAAACTTAGTCTAAAATTTTTATGTTTAGTCCCTTTATGTCCCAAACCTGCCTTGGTCCCTTTTATTTCCATATGATCTAACTGACCACTAGGTCCTTTTGTTATGTTTTAGACTTTAGATAAAATCCTTATCTTAAGACTTTATGCCATCTCTTTTATTTTTTGTCGGGTCCCCTTTTATCATGTTTAAGATGTAGCTTAAAATGTTTATCCTAAGGTCTTACCCATGTTTATTAACATGAAATAAAACATTAGTGTAGAATATTCAAGCTAAGTTAAATATACTACCTGAGTTCTAACTTGGTTATTTTATTATTTGTACGATCAATGATCCACATTTACTCGGGTGATCAATATCTAGTAGTGCATATAAATTCAACAAGTCAAGAGACCTAATCGATAACATGCATTTACCTGAGTGATGGAGATCCAATAATGGAAGATTAAAGTTAAAAATTCAATCCCTAGCCATAATATAAATTTTGAACATCTTTTGAGGGTTAAAGGTATACATTTTCTTGAGAAAGATTGATTGAACAATACGTGCCAAGTCAAAGTTTCAATGGATTCCTAAGACAAGTGAGAAGGTGATAGGTGTCACAATCTTAGTGAAAGAATATTGAAAAACCAATAACATTCCACCCCTTGGATCAATATTAAATGAATCACATTGATCAGGACAAATAGATCCAATGGTGCATGATGAAGATTAAAACTTTAAAGTCCCTAAGGACAAACATGGAGATAATACATGGCATAGCCATGAGCCACAAATTAAATATCAAGCATCTTTCAAAGATATATAGTATGTAGATGAGTGTACACATTTTTATCAATGTTCCACAAAGCAAGATGCATAATTAAGTAGATCAAGATCGATGGAGCATGACTGATCTATGCAAATGGGATCAATGGTGTGAGACCAACATTGACATTTAAATAAATCTCAAAGCAAATATGGAAGTGACAAATGTCAAAACCATGAGGAACATCACAAACTAGATAATGGCATTAAAACTTTCAATTTGAGACCAATGGTCCATGCTAATTTATGATAATGTGAATCCAATGATATAAAATCAAGGTATAATTTTCAAAAGACAATAATCAATTTTTAAATATTAATGACCAAAGTGCCATGAAAATGCCTCAGGGATGCCATGAAGATCACCATTTGAATTATATTCCACCATGAAAGCACTAAGAATACCTTCAAGATAGCTCTATCATGCACTAAATCCCTAATTCAACCCTGTATTGATCATGATCAATCCTAAGTTAGTTAAATAATCATATGTGCAAGATGAATTCAATCTAAAACTAAAGTGCAGACTACTAGTGAGAAATTTGAACAAATTAATATCCACTATGGAAAATTGAAAAAATTTCCTACTCTACACCACCTTTAGGTAATAGCAGAGTATATAAACATCACTATGCATGAAGAGATTAAGCTATGGATTATGAATCTACAAAAGGAAAAAAATGACTACCCTAGGAGAATCAAGTGGAGCATAAATAGAAACCCCATCTCTAAAAGTGACTCAATCATTAGTGGGGATTCAATTTAATCCATAAACTACCAACATAGAAAGAGTGACAAAAAATGCCATGATTACTAGAGAGGATTTCACCTTTCAAAAAGTAGAACCATTCACTAGTTTAACTCTAGTGGAAGGATAGAGGCCTAGTGAGGTTCCTATCTTTAAAGAGGACCCATTGAAGATGGATCAAGCATAATTTGATCAATTACATGCTATCATCAAAGGCATTATATAATAACATAATAATTTATAAGAAACTTACATCTTGTCAATCGAAGAGGTTAGACTCAAGATATTTGAGGACATTATGCTTCACTTATGCAATTCCTTAAAGTCAGTTAAAACCCAACAATAGCAAATAAGTAATTAACATTCCATGGCTATAGGAAAAGTTAGGAAATGGTAGGATACTAGTTATCAATTAAATGATTTGATCATAACCTTAACCAATAACCAAATTCCTAAATTTAGAATAGTCAACCTAGCCCATCTAAACATGGTTATGGCTAGATTAATGAATAGATCAAATCCCTAAGCACCTAGTCCAAATATATGTAGGACATTTCTCAAGAATTGAAATAATAAGAAGATAATATGAGACATATATTTGACATATTAATCAGAGATCCTATCTCACTTAGTCCTTTGGGCCTTATCACTGATGAGGATTTTAGGCATAAAACTTTTCAGTTCATACAACATATAAGGAACCAAGGCCAAGGAAAGATAGGGGATGATAATAAAAAGATCAGGGGATTACATTGTCATCTGAGGAGAAGATAGAAGATTCTAGGAGATTCAAGTACGCCTTGGAAAGAGATGAAAATGACCTTAATAACCTAGAAGATCAAGAAAGATATATATTTATGATACCCATTGTTAACCTCCAACTAATCAATGAGAAACATTATAGAATAAAGATCCTACAAGGAAGGCAAAAGGCTACAACAACACTAGTGTCCTAAAGTTAATTAGATTAGGAATATTCTTTTGTAACTAGAATTGTATATTTTTACAATGTAATATTCTTTCTATAAAGGCATGTATAGCTTGTAAGTTACATTTCCTATGGGTCAGTATATTAAAAAAGGTCATTTGTTATATAATGTAATAGAAAGGACAATTATTTTATATATATATTTGTACACATGTAATTTTTCATTCTTGACTAACATATCTCATGAATTATCTATATAAAGAGGTATTGCCAATTATAAAGGGAGATAGTTTTTGGAGCCAAAAAATTATTTGTAACTTTTAAGAAAATTAATATAAGAAAGGAGTTCTACAAAGTTTGTCCACATTTTCTTGTTTGAATTGCTATCATGGTTTCTCTCTCATTTGTTTTATCTTATTTTCATATTTGAATGGTTCTTATAAATTTTGGATGTGCATATTTAAATGCAAAGTTGATAATTTGTGTTAATGCTAGATTAGTTGAAAATTCTTAGGTTTACTTCACATTCTTTGCTCTTCTTGCATTTGGGCTAATGATATTTGCTTGCAGGTATAAAATTCTTAAAGTAAATCTTTTTATTATTTGAATCTTTTCATACGTTACTTAGATGTTTTCCTAATGAGTGATAGGATTTGAGATTATGCTAATTCATGTTTAACATTGGTTAAATGCATGATCATATGAAATTGTAACTTTGTCATAATGTTTGAAACAAAGATCAACAACACCTCTTTTTTCTACCCTACCCTTCCTTTTGCTCTTTTTTATTAATTCACCTTAGATCAATTTCATTCTGAATATTCATTTAGTTATCTTTAGACTTAGGTTTTGAGCACAATTCACTCATATTATCGTAGGTAATCTCTAAAATAAAAGATTAACTATTAAGCCACGGTGGCTTCCAACCACCAACTAATATAAATTTATGAAATAATCAACTTGTTTTGCCTCTATTCCACTAAGGATAATAGGATTATCATAACCATCAACTCATGCAATGGATTCTTTGAATCCATAAATGAGAAGTGTTTCTTAAAAACTATATGTTGACCTAGTGATACACATTTAGGCCTCACCAAGCCCTTAACTGTAACCACATATTAGCCTGTATTTACTTAATGCATCCATGTATGGTGGATGGATTGGCCTAAAAATATGATATGTAAGGCCTACCTAATAATATTTTAAATGTCCTAGCACTAGGTACAACTAAGAATCAAATGGACACATATGTGATCCCAACCTGTAATGAAAGTACTATCTCCTTCATGGCCACTAATGCTTGGATAATTATATCTATTTGAGAATTATCCTACTCTAAATAATCTAAGTGATGTATAAGTTTAATATTACACATATTAATGCTTCACCCATTGTCAACCATGACACTCTGAATATGATAATGATCAATATAAGCCTATAAAAAGAATTTATATAAATATGAGTCATCATCAATGATGTCTTACTCTAATAAAGTGATGAGAGGTCTAGATAGCACTATAGTACGATACACACTAATGATATTATTTATAGGATGTGTGTCTATTATATGAGTATGATAAGATGTTGATGGTGTATGTGCTTGTTAAGTATAATGAAAAACTAAAGTGCATGTTGTCTCATTATTAATATTATTTGGAAATGGATCAAAAAATATTTTCATTACTTTTGATTTATTTAGATGTTCTCTAGGTACCTCTATAAGAGTGTTGAAATCAATGATATTAATACATATAAAATATTGTATCTTATGTCACAATCTAATGCATCTCTTTTTAGTAAGCCCTAGTGCCCTATGATAATTAAAAAATTCATTAGAATAGTAATTCATTAGAAGAGGCATAGGCATATCAACCTATTTTATGGGAGAGAGAGATATGACATTGCATTCCATGATCTACTGTAAAACACATGCTAATGATCCATGAAGACTTTTGAAAAATTTCATTGGAGGAGTTGATAAAACCATGCAAAGATAACTATTATCTTTTGATCATTATTATTTTTAATGAGCCTCACCTTATATGGGGGCTTATTTTAACTCTTATTATTTTAAATTTATCTATATGTGTATTTTAATTTTACCATGGAGATAAGCTTGACTTATTATTCTTTCATCATATGCTATAGATCTATGAATGATCAAAAAAATTTGAATAATATATCTTAATGTAATGCCAATAATAAAATCTTCTTGAATATGTACTAGAGTTATCTATATTCCATGGGGTTATTCATGTTTTTAATATAATATTATATCATAAGAGATATACATCTATTTTATCATTGGATTTTTTCTTGAGTTATGCAACCTAAGCACATGAAACCTTGTCACTGATGTTTATTAAAAAGTATGCCAAAAACATATTTTCTATTGGATTAAATATTGTAATGGACTGACTAGGAATATCTTAGAACCATTTCAATGTATATTATTTTAAACTTTAGGGAAATAAATTATTTAGGGTCCAATCATTGAACACATGTTCTAAACATGTATGAAAAGTGCATATATAATGCTCTGGGTCACCCTTACCATCATATAGATTAGTATTGGGTGCCACAAATATGGGAAAAAAAGGAATTACCACTATATGTTATGTCAATAGTTTTTTTAGGGTAATACAAGATTCCAAGGCATAATATGGTCTAGTATAACCCTTTTAAAGATGTAACATCTTAGACTTTAAGTAATTGATCTCCTACAGAAGGGATTGTACATATGAAGAAGAGGAATGTGAACTAACAATAAGAGGTAGTGTCTTTAGTGAGAGTTATCTAGATATAGTAGGATATTGTATAATATTATTTTTAAAAAAAGTAGGTGTAATAATATTAGTATCTATGGGGTTGGATGATTGACCAAGTGATGTGTTATTGATTTCCAATATAGCTTACAAATTTTGTGCATGATCATGGGGATGTTCCCAAAGTCTATATTTGAAAAATGTTAAGAGCTCACATTTATAAATTATTAGATTATAATCATCAATGGGGGGGGAGTGTTTCTTGAGTTTTATCTTGTCTATTGTCAATATATTTAGTATATTTCTCATGTTTCAATGTATTATGATTAAAGTCTACATAATCAAGATGTGAAGGATTGGTGAAGGGGGTTGTAATTGGTCATTTATCCATGGTATATGATCAAATGGAAGGAATATGGGTATGATAAATAGGGTTAACACTAATCCTATAACTTATTCTTAAAGGAAGAGATATAATGTTTTTAGATGGCATATAGTTAATAAAATGAAAGAGGAATACTATAAACAAATATAAAATCTAAAAAGCCTAACAAAACAAATGGAAATAGGAAAAATAAGGATACAAACCCTATGAGCATCTAAGGATAGGGTTTGGATGGTATTCAAAGTAATTTAGGTTCACAAAATGATTTAAATTTTAATGGATTATGGAATGTAAAACACTAGTTTGTTAACATGTCAGAATAATAAATCAGGGAATAAATATAACAATATCAATAACCACTAATTTGTAATAAATTTGATTTAACTATTTTATTTTATAAATAAAATTTAATTAGAAAGGATGTACTTTATTGGAAATTTAATTAGACAAACAAATGATAGAATATAAAATGGTACAATAATTATGCAAGGTGTCATGAAAAACATACATGAGTCAAAAACCCTCACATATAATAATGTGGTTATATGGATAGTATTGCATCATCCTAGTCTCCTCTATGTCATAAAAATTTCTTCTAGGTATTAGGTATATTGGGATTCTAAGTGGACCTTCACCTAATTATGAGGATCCTATTCCTATGTGACTAAGTGTTGGTTCACTATTTATTCCCTATTTTGATTGATTCTAATATAAAACCCTAGGATTGCATGTTTGTTAAGGATTTGAAGAACACAAGTAGAAAAAGAGTGGAATTAGTAGAGTAGGATTACATGAATTGAGCATTTCACACATACTAATACTTAAAAATTGGATCAATACCAATGTATTTATCCTAGACTAAATTCTAGTGTAAATGTAAGTGAATGATAGTATGTGTGCCATTTTGAGTGCTTTGAGTGTGACTTGAGATTGGAAATCTTATAAATATAAGATCAATGTTGTTTTAGATGGGTGTATATAGAAGTAGGGAAAAAAAAGATCAATGACCTATATTTTCACAAATAATTATGAGTTTATTTATGAGTATTTGCATCTAATTTCCATCCAATGGATAAATTAATCAATGTGGTGTATATATAACATTCTAGTGCTTTCCAAGATGTGAAATAGGTCTAGGCTAACCCTAAGTTTCCTTTGATGAACAAAAATATATCCTTTGGGAGATTAATGAGTAAGCGTACATTAAAACAATCATTTTTTCAATAACATAGTGTGTTATAGTCCAAAATACCACACTAATGTCTAGGTGGTAGGAATGGGTAGAAAAGAGACATGGATGTCTATGGGGTGGCTTAGTGATACATTTGATATATCTAGGAATGGGTTGGACTCAGACAAAATATTTAAATGAATCAAGAGAGGAGAGGACCTTATTTGGGTCTCGATATAAGATAATAATATGGTGATTTCAATTGACACTCATTAGACTCAAATGACATTTTTGATTACTATACCAACCATACCTCAGAATTAGCCTCATGACCTAAAAATTTGGACACCATAGATCCATAATACTAGACATGATGGAATCCTCCATCACATTAATATTAAAATCCATGAAAAATTATGTTTCCCCAAAAATAATAATCAATATCAGCCACATCTTCTCCCAAAATATTATATGGGGGATATGATGGCCACTAACAATAGGTGTATGTTTACCTAAAGTGATAAGAAAGATATGATGGTCATCATAAAGAAGGTTGGGGTGTTTAAAAAAGACAACGTGGATATAAAGGTTAATACTAAGGAAGATTCTAATGAGGTAATCATAAACCAGATGAGATAAATAATTGACTAGATGAAAGACATGTCTTATAATTAATTATCTAGTCTCTATGGAGAATAAAATCAATTCACATAGAATTATCCAAATAATCTACATAGACATGTCTACTATGCATATTTTAGATTTCCATAGAAACATCACATATAATATTTCTTGGTGTTGTAGAAATTAAGAAAATAAATACCAATTCAAAATGTAAATATGGTCAGCTCAAACTCAAATGATAATATGTCCATACAAGTAGTCACTTTCCATTAACATGAAGAGAATTATTCCCACCCTTAGAGATGTTGAAAGATCATAAAATAAGAAAGGTGAAATAGAAAAATATCTTGATCCTATAAGAGAAAAAGGTTTGATGTATCAGGTAATGAAAGTATTATAGAATATATAACATCATAATATGTATAAATCCATTTTTTTAGTCATTAATGTACATATGTGTGGATACATATTTTGCATTATGAGGTAGGATGGAGTAGTTATTACTTTTATAGATATAATTAAATTGTAAATTAATATTTATAATGATCATATATCATAAAAATTCAAAAACCTTCTACATAATCTCTTGTATTATACACAAAGAGGTTAACACACATTGATAATGTGGTATGTTATGTAAATACCAAGAAGCAATGGGATGTTAATTCCTGAATGAATATCAAATTAGTAGGGTATGAACTTAAAAATTTTATATTCAAAGTTTTAAGTGTATTAAGTATGATCCTTTAATTGACATGGAATCCATTTGATAACCTGCTCTTAGTTACAACCTAATTATGTCGAGTCTCATAAACTATGGAAGGGTATAACCTATTAGGTGACTAAAGGATATATAAATTAGAGTTGTTAATATAAGTATATAGGGTGACTTTGAAGTCATAAATATGAATATTTATGAAATTTACTACACTATTTTAACTAATAAAAAGTGGGCATATAATATTCAAATAACCATAAAAATAATATGTATTCAGTTGGAGGTGTAAAAACTAGATAAGATTATCATCATACCCCTAACTAAATATAATATAAAGCACTATATCTTAACTAAATATCCTAACTTACCCTGTGCCTATGGGGACAATAACTGGTTTAAGATTGGCACATATCTTAAACATAATGTACATGAATTTGGAGAGTTCAAAGTTTTCCATCTAGAGACATAACCACTTAAGTAGTTATATCATCCATAGTAACCTTAATCTAGACCTATTTTAACAAGGTAACAAGTTCCAAAATTCCATATAGGGGATTGAAAAGTGGGTGTGACTTACATGGATTATGCTAAACCAACTCAAGAAGGTGTTCTATCTTGGGAATATATGCATTTAGTAAGTGGTGATTAAGATACCCATATGTTTAATTAGGTGAGAAGATACCATGAGGTGAGACAAATGTAAATGGATTTCAATATAAATCAAAATTTACCTCAATAATTTTCCACTGATGACTTAGTTCAATTCATTTATAGATTAGAAAAACATTTTATAAATATAGATCAATGATTTAGTGCACAATATTACTTGTTAAATGGAATTTTTTGACATGGTGGGAATTACATAGGTAAAATAAGTTTCATTAGAAATATGCTTATGAATTTATATGGGATCAATTTTAAATAGTTCATATGATCATGAATCAAAGGACATTTTTTCTAGAAGCACAGTGTCCTAAATTGCATATTCATAGATGTGTTGATGTATGATATTTGTATGGTGTGAAACCCAGATAGTAGGTACATGTGTTTAGGTATATCCTAGCACCTCTTCTAAAAACTTGGTATATGCACCAAGAAATCAAGTGGAAAACTAATAATTGGCCAAAATTCTAGAAAGATTTTATTCAAAACTTAATCTTATAAGATGATAATACAATGGTAGAGAAATATATTCAAAATATGAACATATTAGTATGTCATGGGTGAGTATAGGATCTAATCAAAGAATAAGATTTGTCTTCTCAATAATAATTAGCTATTAACATGAATAAAACTCTTAAAAATTACAATGTGAATAATAAAAAAAGAGATATTTTTTTAGAAACCTTGATTTAAGATATTATAATATGGTGAATAGTAGTAATCTATTGATATTGATGAGGACATATATTTTAATGGTTTCTTTGAACTTAAATGAGAGGTAGAGGAACCAAAAATGCAAAATTTCAAAGCAAACTAAAGAGGCATAACTTTGAAATTTAAATATTTACAATAAATAAGGGAAGAGTACATTATTACACTCTATTCTAAGTGTGTACAATAATATATATGAAAAACCATTAAATAAATCGATATGGAACATTGGTACTAATTTTGCACCAAATCTTAAGATTTTGGGTGACTAGTGGACACAAAGAGATAATATAAGGTATTGAATTACTAAAATATTATCAAGATGTTTTCCCCATGATGGTTTCAAAATTTAAGGTTGTAGAATATTCATTGGGAGAGATTGACACAAAACTCAAAGAGTGCACACAACCTATCAATAAGTGATCATATAAGCTAAATACTAACATTAATCTTAAATTTAAGGCTCAAATTAACTATATGTAGGAAACAAAGATTATTTACTTTGTATAAAAATTAGAATGGGTAAGTCCAATGGTGTTTCAACCAAAAAATTCAAGGCAAATCTGAGTCTATGGGGACTATATAGAATTGAATGATGCCTGCATTAATGACCATTTCCAATTCCCTTCATAGATGAATTTTTTAACTCAATCATAGGGACAAAAAAATATTCTATAGAATACAGAGTCAATTGGTATCACCAAATACCAATAATTTTTTTATGTAAGGACAAAACCACCTTTGAAATGGAATGGGGCTCTTTATTATACAAGGTAATTCCCTTTTCCATGAAGAATGATCTTATTGTTTTATAGTGTTATATTCACTATGTTAAAAGATTTCATCCATGATTTTATATAATTGTATCTTGATTATTGGAAAATATTATATTTATTTAACTAACACATATCCAATTTTTGACTCATGTTATAATGATGTAGATATCTATACATCATTTTTAATTTTAAAAAATTCTTTTTATTTACAAGGTTTAGTATTCTCTTGGGCTACATACTATGTAGCGATGGTATTTTGGATGACCAAGAAAAAATTATAATAATAATGAGTTTTATACCTATTACACTCCCTAATAAAGTTAAATTATTCATGAGACATACATGATGTTACCATAGGTTTATCAAATGGTACACAATTTTATCTACTATAATGGATAGACTATTACATTAATATAAAAATATTGAATGCACTGTTAAGTGCAATGAATATTTTTTAGATTTGAAGTATAGGTTGGTAACAACCATAATATTTGTGTTTACCAATTTGAGGAATCCATTTCATGTTCATTTATATTATTAAACAACATTAGTATGAGTTTTATTGGCTCAATCAGGATACATAGGTTTGGATCATCCCATTCACATCATAAGTAGGAAACTATCATTAGTAGAGAATAATTAGAATATTATAGAGTGAAAGTATCTAGATATGGTTCTTTTTCTAGATAAATTCTAACATTACCTCTTATAAACACCATTTTATATCTTTACATACCACTAAGATCTAATATATCTAGTGAATAGGCCCATGCTAGGTGGCAGGATATCTAAGTGGCTAATGTTATTTCAAGAATTCTAATTTAAGACAAATGTTAAACTATGAAGATAAATTATGGGACTAGATCATATTAGTTAAATAAATAATGGTGAGAAGTGAAAATAATTTCAAGATGATTAATTGGATTCACACTTATTCAAATTCTCTACAATTCTAGATAAAATGGGGGACATGACCAATTTACTAAAATAGGGAGTTTTTCCTATGCACTATGTTGATAAAGATAAGAATAATATAGTCACACATATCATACCATTTATAATTATTAATGGTCTATATATAATATGGGTAAGGACAATGTGCTACATAAGCTAGCCTTAGATCTTGAGACACCAATTGTTCAAACAAGCACACTAGGTAATCATAAGATTAAACTTCTTAGGATAATATGATATAAGGATGATATTAAAAAGTGGTTTATGGTGTCTTACTCTTATTTAGGATGAACATAGAGTCCCAAATCACTATGATGTTTGATAATGAATATGAAAGCCAAATCAAAAAGATGAAATTCCTATAAATCCAATGTTAGTAGTACAATCATTTGAGCAATGGGGAATTTAATTTTAAATACCTATTAATTTATAGAACAAATTTAATCATGCCAAATATAATTAATATAATAAATTACTTTAAAAAATGGGTATAATCTATAATGACACCAAGCTATAGTGCTAAATATGTAGGAATTTTTATTTACGAGGACATCATAGCCATGTTTTTATTATATGTGAGTTTATTTTTTAAAATGGGAATGTACTTCCTTAGTAATACTATCAAGACTCTAACTGATAAATTTATGATATCATACCATACGATCACATCATATCATCCTCAATATAATGGGTAGGTAGAATAATATAACAAAGTCATTGATAATATGCTTAAAAAAATATTAAATGTGCAAAGAATATTATAAGGTTTGAATTAATTATATCCTATGGGTATATGAGTATAATTCTAAATTTGTGAAAATGTTCACTACTTTCTAGTTGGTCGATATAACATAAGTCATTATGCCTAGGAAATATAGTTCCTAGTATGTGAATCACATTGATAATGTGATTAAGAGACTAGGATTCACTTAGTACAATTTTAGTGGATATAAATCACATGGAGGAAACTCAATAGAGGTTGAGTTTTATGAAGGAATTGAATAATTAGAATTAAAAATCATGGCATGATCACAATCTTTGATATAAATAGGTTTATCTACAATAGACAATATTATTACATGATATCATATTTCATGCACTTATATCTAAATTATGTGTTCAATGGAAAGGGACATATGTCATTCAATAAGTATCACAACAAGGAATAATAATTCAAATAGACCTTCATGTAAGTATCATCTCAAGGCATGTAAATGGATGTAATATTAAGGATTACCACCAGTTATCTTTATCTGCTGAAAAAGTCTTTCTCCTAAGTAGTACCATGTAGCTAGGAGTTTTAACTATTTTATAAAATATTATGTTATTTTATTAGGTATATAATGTATATATTTACAATGTGATTATTATATCATATGAAATGAAAATTTGGTATAAAAATTTCAACACCATATAGTACAAAAGAAAATTATAAAAATAATGAAATATTAACATGAAGAGGGGTCAAAATGGGGTCAATGAATTAATTTTATTAATAAAACATTGAAAAATGGTATGGAGGACATTAAAAATTGGTCACTCATAATTTGTTTAATGACAAATCACTTCAAAAAATATATATTTCCAAAAGGAGATTAATGTGTCAATCTCAAGTAAAGAAAAATAAAGGAAAGTTTAGAAAATAAAAGATATTCCACCAAATAAATTATTTTCATCAGATAAAATAAGTAACTTATCCATCAAACCAGCATATTCACATCACAACGATCGATGGCATTCAAACTAAGATCATAGTAACATGAAAATAACTCATCACAATTCAATGTGAAAGGTGAGATAAGTGGAGTGAAGGTGATCTATATAAATAATTAAATACACATTGAAACACATTTGAAATCTATTTGAGTATAAGAGTCTGATGTGATTTGATATTTATTTATTTATTTGAGCACAAAATCATCAAAATTTTCACTATAACATAGTGAGAATGATTCAATCATAGATATTCATATGTTTGAAGGATGTACATAAGGAAAAAATGGATTTTTTTTTATGTTGATATAGATAATCGACCATGATCTATACCCCTTTGATTTTTAATAGGTATTAGAGACCCTTTTTTCTCCCCATATCCAATTGTGAAGGTGAAAATAAGAACCCTAGCCATGTAACATTAGTTGTGAGGGTTTGATGTTGATAAATTAATCAAAATATAAAATTTAGCTAATTAAACAAGGTTGTAATGAAACTAATAATTAATTATAATGAGTGGTAAATACACTTTTCAAAATATGTTACCATTTACATAAATTACACAATAATGACAAGGACAACTAGACTTCTAGTTTGAGCTAAATCCCTCCTATTGTACAAATCCAAGAACCCTCTTATTATTTTACACATAATAGAAAAATATTCTATAGGATCCAAGGGAATTCAATTTTTTTCATTGGAGGATGTCATAGTATTATTATTATCTAACTAAATTAAAAGGATATTCTAGTAGACCACCAAAATAGCACATCAGGTAATGAAAGGGGTCATCAACATTTGTATTACATGATTTGCCTGAATGTTACTTTCAATTAGACATAATTCCTTATGGTTGAGTTGGTTACCAACATGGAAAATATTATTTTAGGCATGTATTAGATTCTCTTAATACTATTTCATAGTATTATTTCTTTGCTTCACTCAATGAAAACTTCCCAATGATCTTACCACACATGAAGGAGATTTTTGGCTTGCATCCAACTTTCAAAATATTTTCTAGACTAGGATATATAATTAATATGGGAATCTACACCACTTAAATAAATTGTATATTAAATTATCGGTGCTTAATATATCACACCCTAGGGTGCCCATTGATATGTAATACTTTAAACTACATGTAGTCATCACTAAATTTCATGATGGAGGGCATGTATGATTTCATGGGCATGACAAATCACCACCTATTTCATTTCCATTATTCATCACCATGTTGGATGCACAAGCAATATTTTTTAGGCAACAAAAATTATTGAAAATATTGGTGGAAACTCTACCTTCCATGGCCCTAAGAATACAATATCTTGTGACTCATACATAAGTATAAAAAAATGCTTAAAATCAATAAACACCAATGGAATTTGTATCCCCATCACATAATTATATATGGAAAAATAAAGTGCCAACATAGAAGACAACACCACGTCCACTACCAGATAAAATAATCATATCACCAACCCCTAACTTAGTGATAGAAATGTTTTGAAGATTAATGAAAAGTATGATCTTGTATTGCTTGGAGTCACCAAGGAAGAACTGTATAATTATAAGATATAAGACATAGGAACATATGTATATGATGTTGAGAAATAAAAAATAATGTTTCTTTTATAAATTATTGCACACTTTGTTATGAATATATTGTGTGAAATTATTAATGTTTTAATATTATTAATCATGAGTTGTATTAATTCAACTCATATTAATAATATATTTTATTATTGTTGTGAGTTTATTGAATAAACACACTCATGTAGCTTATTTTAGGAGATTGGGTATTCAGGTGAGATATTTGTAGAGATTGTATCTCCCTAGTTATAATAATAACCTTTCCTATATATTTTTAATCTTCTCGTATGGTTGGTGATATAGAAGATTATTATTATGTGTTCTTTCTCTTGTTCATCTTTTATATCCTTTGCATGATTGTATGTGTTAAACTATTGATAATCTCATTAGATTATCAATAGTGGTATCAAATCAGGGATTTATGAGTCTTTTAAAATAATTTATGTGCTAGAATTTTTGAGGCAACTATCCATGCATGAGCTTACACTTTGAGTCCATGCTTCTTACATTCACATTAAATTTTGCATGATTTGGTGATAGTACAAAATGGTGTTATCAGTTTGGAATGAAAGATATGTAAAGTTGCATGTTTTATTTTTTATTATTTTGGTTAAATATAATGCCATTACTACCATGCTACCCACTCTAGCTCTAAGTTACCTAGGCTTGATGGTGAACTGATCACACCATGTCACCTATCCCATGAGTGTACCACTAAAAACTAGTCAATGATTAGTATAACAATGAGCCTCAGTTATACATTTCATCACAGTGTATTATGTCTAGCACAATGTTTTCAGATTGTTTTTCCAATATCTATGGTGCATATCATTAAGATAACAATATTCCTATGACAAACATAGCCCATGCAAAATAGATCTGCTAGTCCTACCAGTCTACATAATTTATTTATTAGTTTAGCTTTTAATAGCCGATCAATGCCATGGTAGATGTATAATTTTTTAGTTTTATCCTTCATAATTCATGCTCTTATATGAGTTTTTATAGTGTAAGGATATAATTAATCATGTCATCAAAAGTATCTTTTTTGATATTAGTTAATTTTTTGAGTCTATAGTCATTATCATTTAGATCAGTCATTAAGCTAAAAGTGGATATATAATTGGTAATTTGTTATTCTTATCATTTGAAAGGATAATGTGTTAAGTCCTTAGCTCCATATTATTTATTGAAAACAAATATCTTTAATTACTTTTGTTAAGTCATGCCATTCCTTAGGATATTTACGAGTCATGGTTTTCAAAGTGTCAAAGTTTAGGACCATTATAAAAAATTTGTCAATTTTTTGAGTTCATTGTCAAAATAAAAATGAGTGAAATTCATTTTTTTAAGTTTAAAGTCTTGGGGTCTTATTTAGGTGATTATTAGGAAAATTTTCTCAAATTATTTGTATGGATGCATTATCGGTGTAAGCTGACATCCTTAATTTGCCAAAAATTGTAAGAAAGGCATATTAGTTAAAATGAGTAAAAGAAAAGACACAAAGAATAAAAAGGTAGAGTGGAATGAAGAAAACTATAAGATCTACATATTTAACATGCTAAAATAGGTGCACCCAAATCTTTATATTTCTAGTAAAGGTATGCATATAATAAACTCTTTTGTTAATGATATATTTAAAAATTGGCTCAAGAGGCATCCAAGCTTGCTCATCACAAAAAAAAGTCAGTTATTACATCCAAGGAAATATAGATAGCTTTATGTTATGTTTTTCCATGAGAACTTGCTAAACATGCCATTTATAAAGGCACCAAGGTTGTCACTAATTTTACCAATTCTTGAGTAAGTAGTTTCTTTGATTGGAGGAAGGAGGCAAAAGGAGGTTGGAGGATAAATATCATCTCTTGTTAATCACCAACAATGATATTGATTTCTTATAATGGTGATATTCTTTCTTTTATGTTTTATTTTTTTATATGTGTGGTAGAATAAGAATAGACATGACATTCCTATTCATAGTTTAGAACATATTTTCCTATATTATTCCCTATGTAAAAAGTGAGTGAGGAAACATCTACTCTACCATGAAGTGGTTGGTGGTTCCACTAGAAAACCACATACTGAGGAGTTGGTGGTCCTCCTTGAAAACCACATACTGAGTGGTTGATGGTTCTACTAGAAAACCATTTTTTGGAGTTGGTGGATCTCCTTTAAAATAATTTAGAACATGAATAGGTATTAGATAAAACTCATTCATGTAAAACCTATGGGAGTGTATGTTATAAAATATTATTCACATTAGAGGAGTGGTAGTTATTAATCTTTATAATGTTAATAATAAGGGAGTGAATGTTATGAATATATTGTGTAACATTATTAATGATGTAATATTATTAATCATGAGTTATTTTAATACAACTCATATTAATAATATAGTTTATTATTATTGTGAGTTTGTTGAATAAACAAACTCACTTAGCTTATTTTAGGAAATTGGGTATTCAGGTGATATATTGGTGGAGATTGTATCTTCCAAATTATAGGAATTATCTTTCTTATATATTTGTAATCTTCTCATATGGTTGGTGAGATAGAAGATTATTATTATATGTGATTTCTAGTGTTCATATTTTACATTTTCTGAATGATTGTATAAGTTAAACTATTGATAATCTCATTAGATTATCAACACACTTGTCAAGTGTACAATAATATCCCAAACATCATATTGGTCAAAATTACCACACCTTCTAAATTAATCATAGATGATATTATCAAATAGGAGAAAGATATAAAACACATGAAAAAATCCATATTCCAAGGATCATTAGGATTAATATCCTCATTATCATATATAACCCAATAACAAGAAAGGTCATATCAAGGCATAGTGTAACAAACAATCCTATAACAAACTATAATGCAAAGATCAATGTCACACACAACACAAAGGACCTCTCCTTCAATTCAAGAATTCATGGGATCATTTTTACAACATAAATGAGGGAAGATATCGAATATAAATAAGATAAAGCAGTGAAATAAACCATTAAAATGACCCCCACACATAATAAATCTAATAATGTTATATTTTCACCTTCCCATCCAAAGGTACTAGTTATCAAGTGACAGTGATGATGTATTATCCCTCTCTATCCCATAAACATTCACCAGTTCATTCACCCACTTCACCCCCTCCATCTCCATTTATGAAACTCATCCAAAGTAGGAATACATAAAAACAAAATAGGAAGTAGTAAAGACCAAATAAAAGCAACATAATGCCCACAAATAAGAAAATAAAAAGAAAAGGAAAATGGAAAATAAAAATATGAATAAATAAGTTGTGTGAAAGGATAAAAAAGAATAAGAATAGAGGAATAATCAATAGATATAGGAGAAGTGGAAGTAAGAATAATTTGTGAAAAAGAATAAAAAGGAGGAAGAATAAATTGTACAAATGGAGTAAAAAGAAGAGGAAAAAACGAAAAAGCTACAAGGAATAAGAAGAGAAAAAAAAAGAATAGGAAGTTGTGAGAAATAATAAGGATAAATAAGAGAAGAAAGTGAAAGAGGAGTATATTAATATGGTTGAGTTTGATGTAGTATCGAAGGAAGAGGAGAATAAAATTAAGGAATCCATATGAGATTAAAAATAAAAGCAAGTAAGAGGATGAGGAATACCCTGTCAAGGATGTTTGTAGAAAGTTCATCAAATATATAAAGAATATAAGCTACAAAAATAGGTAAATGCCAAAGTAGAAGATGAACTAGAAAATAAAGATAATCCCAAAGTCACAACCAAATATCCATCATAAGATGTCTAAAAAGAACAAACACCTAAATATAAGTAGTCACTAGACCATCTCAAGGCTTAAGATCAAATCAGGGAGGTGCATATGAAAAATCCTAACATAGTAAACCATCAATATCCATTCAATATCTATTAGATGTCGAAGCACCAAAAACGTAATAGACAACATTCACACTCCTTATGGCATATTTGACACCAATGAACACTAGAAATAATTATATCTTCTACATTTATTTTGAAAACAATAACACAATAAATATCACTTGATGTGACCAAATTATCCTTGAAAATTAGATCGAAGGAATCTATTTTTTTTTTAAATATTCAATTACATAGAAGGAATCAAATTTATAATATGACAAAATATAGTTGAGATAAAAAAACATGTAGTTTTATGTTCACCTCAGCAAGGCTCATCAAATCATTAGTGATACATGTCCTATATTGGTGGTTCAAGTCTTTGGCAACTATGTCTTGTCAGATGAGAAATAGATCATAGATATTTTATCTTAAATCATAAATGACTAACTTGTTTCATATAATACGTGATAGATATGAACATAAGGTTAGCACTTTAAGGTTAAAATAGATATCATCTTTAAATTCCATGAGGAATATGAGCAAGTACTAGACATTATTGCACTCGAAGATAACTAGACTTCCCACAACATGATTGAATGGAAGTAGTAGCTAACCAAAACCTAAATAAAATTAAACCCAAATATCATAAAGGATGAAAAATACAAATAAACAGTGGATGACCAAATGGATACACTTGATCAAATGGATTTTGAACTAAATTACTCTCTAATCTCAAGATATAATGTGGTGGAGAAGTTGCAAAAAACATAAGTCTTGAACATTATTTTGAATAGTCTCCATCAAAATAAAGACACACCTCTCTAATACAACTACATGAGATAAAATTTCATAGCCATATAGCCATTTAGAATCTTAGAAAATTCTCTAATTAGTATCATCCCATAAGCCTTAGGGATTTAAATTACATGGATATCTATAAAAATTTTAACCCTTGTTTTTGATGTCAAATTCATATGAATGCTCAATAACTCTCCAAATACATTAACTTATGAGTATTTTATTTGGAAAAATATGTCTAATGATTTAATTAGAGTTAAGTCTAACTTGCTACACTCTTAAATTGACATAACATTGGATGAAACACCTAAATATTCAAATAAATTATGTACATTATTCCTAAATGTCCTAACTATGATGAGGAAGGAATGGAAATTTAATCTTTTTTATTAACTAATCTATTGGTATGGGCTGATTTATATTTATTTTGGCCTTTTTTTTAATCAATTAATGCTTTAAAAATTAGGTCATGTTAATCTATGATTTATGAAAGATCATGAAACATGATATTCACCTCAATATTTTTCATGCTTTACACTATTTTATAACTATAATTACCTACTGTCACAACCTAAAAAACAAACACAATTTTTTTTTGGGATTTTAATGGTTATGATACTCATATTCCAAAATATAATTTTGTACATGCATACCAAATTCCAAAAATATAATGAATTCATGTACATGATTGATATCATATTCTTAACAAAACCATAAGCAAGGTTTAATAGGACCCACTAAGCTA
Organism: Torreya grandis; assembly: GCA_037957365.1. Classification (NCBI taxonomy): domain Eukaryota; kingdom Viridiplantae; phylum Streptophyta; class Pinopsida; order Cupressales; family Taxaceae; genus Torreya; species Torreya grandis. The sequence continues at coordinate 538,237 of JARHVA010005919.1, read as the reverse complement.
AGTAAATAATCATGTTTTTACATGAATAACTTTAACAATAAAATGTTTTATATGTTAATTTAAGAGGCACTAACTACTTATCCATTTTTCAATACAAAAATTTAATATTTATAACATCTCTATCTTTTAAATTTGACAAATATAAATCAAGGCTCTACCCTTTAGTTTAGACCTCTATACAACCAAACGGCTCATATTATCCGTCTCATTATGCATAAATTATTATCTCTTAATATAATACATATAATTATGATGACCCAGGTATCATTTAATACACATAAATATTAAAACCTAGTAAAAATCCTTCGTTGTTAGTTTTAGATCATTACTTATTTTCTAGCCCTCTAGACACTACTAGTTAGACAAGGTCACTACCACTAATGATAGTGTCTAGATATTTATTTAGTGTTTAGTACCAAATTTTAATCCTAATTAAAATATATTAAACCTATGCCATGCCATATTTTTTGTATTACACCCTCCCATGATATATATTCAAAATGTGTGGTATAGATACAAGTATAATCCTTGTCATTATTCATCTATAAAATACAAAGTAAACACATAATAAAGATAAATTAATTAATTTTAGAAGAAAAATATTATGAACTATTCATCCCTATTTTATATTAATCATAAGATAAATCATATTAAATGTATAAATCATTTAAATAAAAATCCATGAGATATATCTATCAAATTAGAATCCATATCACTACATGAATATTCATAGAGCATATTAAACCATTGTATACACACTTTAACACACATAGGGGAGAAATACATAAGTTCAAGGCCCACCTTATATTATAGGATATGTAGGTAATTCCCATTAAGAAAGGGGTCTTTGGGTTAGACTGACACCATGAGCCCACTAACCCATTTTTCAACAAATTCATTCTAAAGGTGAAGAATGGTGAAGAGTAAAGGTTTGATCAATTAGTGAGGTTCGATATATTGTATCATAAATCATAATAAATAAATATAAAGGTGATATAAAACATATAAAAATGAAGTTTTTCACATTTGTATCTAATCATTATTTCATATTAGACATCTACGTCACAATCAAACACTAGCATCGATGGTAATGTCCATATCTGATGATAGTGTATGTGGCCATAGAAGTGAAATTTTTAGATATGAAAACTAATATGGAATATTTATCATTCATAGTTTACACTTTTTTTTTAGTTCATATATTCCTGCACATATTAAACTAAGTAACATTATTTCTTATTTATATTAATATATTTTAATAGCTACACTTTACTATTTTTAATAATCTTAGTTATGTAAATTATGAATATTATTTATCCAATTTTTATATTAATTGGCATGTTATAAATTATTTTATCATAATTGTGTTAGAAAAATTTATATATTATTAACCATATACAACCATTTTAAAATTTATGGTTAAACATTTGGTTAACCCAACCTTTATGTCTCTCTATGAAAACCATAACTTTCCCTAGGGTATTTATCCTCCTGAGATTTTTCCTTGGTATTTTTTTATATATCTATTATATTATTTTTATTGAACCTAAGGATATCCCTATATTAGGTGGTGTATCTGTTCAACACTTAGAACTTTCTATTTTTCCACCTAGATATCATGACCACACATACCCATTGCATTGATTATTTACTATTTATTGATACTATTATGATTTGTGGATATTATACTATGGATATTATGATTCATTTTAGAATATTTAATTGAGTTTTAAGTTAATATTTATATAACATTATATTATACACTTGCACAATTTTGAGGATGATTAGATATTGTTGATGCCTTTGTGGATTTGGTTACATCTTCATTACAAATAAACATAGGTTATTTTTGGAAACTTGTGTGAAATGACAAAGTTAAATTATGCACTAAATGTTAAATCATGATCCAATGGTATCAATGTCATAATCAAGTCTTTTTATTGTTAATCTTGAGTTGTGTTAGTTTGATGTGATTTTCTTCTATTGATTGAATTCTTTTGGTGTTTTGGTTATCATTTTTATTTATTATTGTCATTTTGAGTAACCAAATGCACATGTATATGAGAATGTCTTTTCCTAATATTAATTTAAATATTTTTGAGAAGGCTAGATGTAGATAGCATTTTAATGTAAATAAAAGGTTGTTGAAGATCATAAGACTTTTGATAAGTTTTATGATTTTTTACTCTAAGACTAGTTTAGTTTTGCATTGAAATAGAAAGTTTTTAATATAAAGCGCTGACACCATAATTTTATAAGTTCATGATCAGACTAAGGCAATTAAGTAAGCCAAATTTCTTAAAAGAATTAAGCTATTATATAATTTATAATATTACATGAAAGGACTAAGGAATAATGAATATTAAACCAATAAATATATACACTTTTTCTAAGTTAATGTCATTAATTGAAATAAAACCTTATTTCATATAGACTTAGGTATATGGCATGTTTGTTCACCATGTTTGAGTAACCCCAAACATGAATGGATTTAGTGATTGACTCAAGGCATACTCAATTATGGTTATCATTTTATCATTTAATTTTGATGTTATGGTGAATGGAGTGCATGGTGGTTTATGGGAGTTTCATGAAGGAAGATAAAGTTTTTGAACTTGACTTCATGACTATGGAATCCAAGCATCTAATGTTTAAGGTCGGATCTTCATCTGGTGTAATGAGGATTTCAACTAGATGGAACTTTTACAATAGATAAATGTAGAATAAAGAAGATAAAAATAAAAAAGGAGAGGGGATGACTATGGTGAAAAAGAATAAAAATAAGAAGAAATAGGAATTGGTCTAATACTTTTTACATCACATTACATTTTAATACCAAGTAAGTAAATTTTAAAAATTTGTTTGTTGAAGCAATGTGTTATATGATGCTTGTTTACTTTAAATAAATTGATGGTTTAAGATCTGGAAACATATGGGATCTTGAATAGACCTAAATATATTTATTATTTCGCAAAAAAAATGGTCAATTAAATCCTATAGGTTGAGACAGGATAATACCTCATTCATGGATGGTATATGGGTAATCTCAATTTCTAAAAAGACTCATAGGTTGGTATGTTATTTTTATTTTGTATTTGGATCTTTTGGAAAAAAAATTAGTATATTGGGTTTTGAACCATGATTTATTTTAAATGTTTATTTTGTGGTTTGTCTCGATTGTGCTTGTGTCAAGTTAAGCTTATGATTGATAGGTTAATGTTTTATGTTTTTTAAACCCATGACACTATTACATTATGTTATTATATTATTTTGGGTGTTTAAAGCTTTGAATTTTTTTTATTTGTTTCCTCCACCAACTAATGATTGGGGTGGGTAGGGATACCTACCTATGGTTTGGCTTATCTTGCATAAGAGTATGGATTGCATGATTGATCTCTCTTTGGAATTATATAGTGGAAAAAAGATTATATGTACATACTTTTATATCACATTTTTATATTTTTATGAGGATGTCATTTGGAAAGGATTCATTTGACTATATAGATAATGGCCACGTATTCATCTATATAAGTTTATCCATTATGATAATCTTGTGATTTCAAATATTATACATGTTTCTATTATATTTTATTTCAAATTATTTCACTGAATACATTCATTAATGTGACAATGAATAAATGTTTTCATAAAGTGAAGCATTTATGACTGTTGCTTTTTAATATGGTCTAGAAATTATTATTGAAGATTATATATATTTGAGTGGTTGATTGATTGGTTAATATTTATATACTAATTTATTTATCTTTATTTATTCATGGAAAGTGTAAATTTTCCTCAAATTACTATTCTATGTCTTTTTATGTATTGGACTCAAATGAAAGAGGATAGTCAATTCATAAAGATGTCTTGATGTTTGATTAATCATATCAAAAAAATTGGGTTTGAAATTTCATTTGAAATTGGTCACTGTTATTCATTATATAGATTACTATTATTTTTTTTTAATTTGCATTTATAAATTAATAATGATATTCACTATTATGATTTTCATAGGACTATGTTTTTGATAAATTAAGGTAGTAGACCAGGCACCAAACCATTTATAGAGCAAAAAATACAAGAAGGCAATCAAACAAAATATGCCTTCTGAGAAGAGACAGCACTAGCAGAGTACCAATAGACACAAAAACAAAATAAACAAGAAGTAGAAAGATGAGAGTCAGGGAAGTCTCTCCTTACATAGCCATTGATTTGAGAAGATCATTCAATTTCTCAGTATTCTTTGCATTGACAATAGGCCTATTATTACCCACTTCTTTCAGCATAGACATGTTCAGGGGAATTATATTCTATAGCCCATTGGTGAAGTTCTACTCCAACTTCTAAATACGATCCTTCAGGGCATCAATTTCAGATTTCTAACCAATCTCATTCTCTATTTCCTCACCATCTTCCTCAACATACATTTTCCTCTTTTTATCTTCAGTATTTGTAATATCAGCCCCATCCTCCTCAGTAACCTCAAATTCCCTAGTCTGTTGCTTCCCTTCAGTGTTCTCAAAAATTTCCTAGATATCTAATTCCTTAGACTCTTCCTTCTGGGTTGATTCCTCTAAAGCTCTCTCCAAAAAACTCAATAAGTCTAGCTTTAGGGGTGGGTTTACTAGAAATCCACCCTGACCTTCAGACTCTAAAGGAGGAGGCCTCCTTATTAACCTTAGGAGACTTATAATATTTACCACCTTAACCCCTTGTGTCCCTACCATGATTTTTGTGGGTCATCTTAGTGGTACCCCCAATATTATCTTCCTCCACATCAACCTTCCTCTTCTTGCCTTTCTTGCTCACAAAGGAGACCGGGGTGGCAACAGGGGTCTCTTCTAGGGTGGAGAAAGATACATCTTTAGTTTTGGTAGGAGTAGGGGTCTCTTCATAGGACTATGTTTGTATAGTAGTAAGATAATAAATTTTAATGATAATTTGGGAACTATTTGGTCCTAACCAAGGTGTATTTTCACTTTTTTGTGAGTTGTTACTTTGGATATATAATGAAGAAGAGGATTTTTAGCATTGTTACATTTTCCTACGTACTGAACAATTTTAATATGCATTCTTGTATATGTATCAATTGGATAATATGCCTCCATTAGGTTTGCATATGTATACAAACTATAAATCCTATTTTATGTAGTTCTTGTTGTCTTTGATATTTAAATTTCTGGTAGTGATAACTTTATAACTATTTTTTTTATATATATGCACTTCAAAACATAATTGAGTGTCTCTATATTTAGGGCATAACATGGAGTAATAATAATTTCTGCATTTCATAGGAAGGAAAATATGAATACAATAGTTTTATGTTTATCATAATGTTATTAAATTTAGGTGACTCATTATAAATTTGGGTATTACAAGTTGATAGGGTGATTCACCTATGAATTTATTAATTGTTTGTTGTATTGAAAATTTGTTGCCAATGTTTGAATGTGAATTATTTAACTGTGTTTCATTAAAAATATGTAAATATTGATGAGTTAAATATTTATTATCATCATTGAATAAGTTGGAATATTAATTCTTAAATTATTATGGAAGGTAACATGGTTGTAATTGGTATTTATTTATAGGGCATTTATAAAAAGGTTTCTAAGTTTAAAATTTTAAGATGTGAATGGAATATGTATTCTCTTTGAAGTAGGTTATATGTCATGATTGTGAGATATATTTTTAAATGTACATATATATGGATGAATTTATTACACTTTATGGTGTCAATTATTTATATAGGGATATGTTTATGTCATTTACTTATTTGTAAATTTGAATAATGACTTATCATTATCAGTTTCATCAAAATTTTGTGTAAGTAATATTTTGATAACTTAATTAGTTATAGGGACCTAACATTTTTGTTTTGTATTGCTTTATCAATATATGAGATAAAAGGGGAATCACTAAGTTGATTAGCAATAATGAGCAATTTTAACAATATGAGTTCTCTTAGATTTTTATTTTAATATAAATTTGACTTAATATAATATGAGATTTGTGTATGAATATAGTTTGGTATGCTAGGGAACACTATTTATTTCCTTGAAGCATTGAATCAAATAGTATTGGTTCTCATGAATTGATAGGTTCTTAAGAGTTAACTAATAAGGTTGGTATAATTACATTATGGTGGAAATTTACCTAGTAAATATTGAGATGATGTAAGCTTTATGACTAAATCATAGTTTAACTTTCACTCATATCTATTTTGAAATATAAATAAGTAATTTAAGAATAAATGACTAAATTGTCGAATTTGCATTTCAGTCAAGTGAATAATTATGTTAAGTTTGAATAGTACATTTAAAATAATGATAACAAGACCTTAGTTAATTTTTGGATGATTAATGATTTGGTATTGTAATATTATATCAGGCTATGACCCATTGTGATATTTCATCTCATGAATAAATATATGTTAATGCAATAAAAATCTAAAGTATAATTCATGGTTGTTATTAATATCGGTACAAGAGTATGCTTGAGTGTTGGTGAAGACTATCTTATTTCAGTTATTTATTTGATGTTCTAATTAATAAGAGCTGATGTATGGTTTTTTAAACTCATAAAAATCATCTTAACTATACAAGAGATCTGTATGAAATTCAATGGAGTCATGATATCTTAATGAATGGTTATGTTAGGTTACACATAGAATTCTAAAGTAATTGTTTGATACATTTACTTATGCTAGTTGTTGAACCTATTTTTAAGTATCAATGATCTATAAGTGTTATGATGACCTAATAATATCTCATGGATGGAATTAAATATGTATAAGTGATTATACATATATACTATGTGTTAATTGAGTGTTGATCTTCTGGATGATTCAAGTGTACTTGTGTAAATGAATTTATTTAGTGTATAATGATATTTTATCTTATGTTTTTAAAAGGAAATAGTTTATTTTTTGATCTATGTCTATATGATGTAATGATCACTTATCAATTCTATTAAGTGCCTAACTATGTTAAAACTAGTCAGTAAGGTGTTTAAATTGTGGTTATAGCCACAAATGACACTAATGACCTCACATAAGTTTATAAGGTGTTCAAACATATAGTAAACTAACATGGAGTTCAAAATTGGTGAATTTTGGTCTTCTTATGCTTCAAGGTTAATTAAACATTGTTATGTTTTAAAATTTTGTATAATGATCATACTTTGTGTTATAGTGTTATTGGTTGCTTCCATTTATAAGTTGTCTTACATTAAACTTTGATTTATCTTACATTATTAAATATGTTTATTCAAATTCTTTAGTCACTAATATTACTTATATGTGGGATACGCGGCCATAACTTCCTTAAAAGTATGGTTTTTAAAAAATCAAAATTTTGGAGTTATGACACCAAGATGGATCATAATTATGAAGTATCAAATCTTATGAGTAATGAAAGTGCCAATTAAAATGAAAAAAATATTGAAGTGGTTATCATATAAGATGATTATAATCATAAAAAAATTAATCCAATGCAAATAATGAACATGAAACAAAAGATCAATAAAAAGTGCAATTTATTGGTATGTTTCAATAGTGTATTTGTCAAAACCTTGAATATCTTGTTGAGATCATATAAATCATACTAGAAACTAAAACATCAAAAAACATAGATTAAAAAATATGTTCATCTAATGATCATGTTATTCAAGCTATGGGGCATCCCCATATTCATGTTTCCCTCCCTTTGAGCACACCACTACTTCTTACATCTAATTGGGGTATAGGTTATCTGTTTAGACAATTGTTACCCAAAACAAATACTACTATTGATACATATTCTATGGGAAATATTACCACTTCAACCCAATTACCAATTTTAATCCCTATATCAACTCAAATAATGGCTACATCCCATTTGGTGACTTCTCAAACATAAAACCTTAGTGATCAAAATATGCAAGATCTTTTAAAAACTATATAAATATTGCAATCTAAGGTTACCAAAATTTATAGAAAATATATAAATTCACCTTATTCTATTTATTCAAAAGACATGTTACAAAATCTTCTTGCACTTGAAATATCTTTGCACACTTTGTCAAATCATTTTTTTGGCACCCAATTTCACATTTTATGATGGTAAGGGTGATCCTGAATAACATATCTAATATTTCTATTCAGTATGCCTTTATTATTCTTCAAATGATAAAATTTTGACCAAATTATTTTTAATGAACCTCAAGTACTATGTTTTATGACTTACCACTCCAATCTATGAGAGTATTCAAATCTCTATCCAATTAATTCCTAGAAAATTTCTCTACCAACATCACTAAAAATATGTCATATGCTCAATTTTAAAATATCAAATAAGGTAATAATGAACCTATAAATCAATAGGTTTTTAGATACAAAAAAGTTTTGGGTAAAATGATAAATCTAATGCTAGATAAAGAACTTTAATGAATCTCCATTAAAATCTAGATTTCCCCATTATATGAGTCTATTGTTTTCAAAAATTTCAAGTATTTTGATGAATTATTCCATATTGTTCAATACCATGAAATTAAATCTATTTCCTTGAAAAAACTTAAGTATTTAAAAAACACCAACTACATCTGATACCTAGTTTCATATCAAACCAAGTTACAAGGTCAAACACATAGAATCTAAGAAAAACATCATGGTTAATGCATTGTCATATTATCCTAGTTGATTCATATTATATAATACACCAAAGAGATAATGTATTTAATTATCTAAGTCTCCATCTAATTTACTTTAGAATCTTTTGGAGTGTCATGTTATATCTCTCCCTCCTCAAATAAAGGTTGATATGCTTTGACCTCCACCCAAAGGATATGATGCTAATGAATATTAAGAATATCCCCAATGATCTATTTATTATAAAAACATATTTTATACCTTGAATAAAAAATAAAATACCTTATTTATGACCATTATATTACCTTTAATGATCCTTCGAATGATTTAGGTTCATAACCTAGTTATCACTAAAATCAAAAAATATTTAACAATCCTTTGCAAGATCATTATAATAAAGATCCATAAGTTAAAATAACATACAATTAACATACCCCTCCATAAAATTATGGTAAAAAATTATATATTATCATTGGTACTTATACATTCACTATATCTCGTATGATTAAAGACCTTATATTACATTTGATGATAGTGTAATAGCGGTTGATGACTCAGATCATCAATCATTATTTATTATAGCATACCTTGACCATCAAAATATAAATATTATTATGATTGATTTATTGTGATATTTATAATGTATGTATTATGATGTTACTTAAAAATTTGGGTACATGCATGATGATTTATACCCTTCAACCAAAATGGTCATAAAATTGGATGGGGCATCATAACATGATATTGGTGAGATTCTTTTACCTCTGTAGGTTTTCCCAACACATGTGTTTATCACCTTATAAATTATACCATATACATGAGTATTTTATATGATTTTTATATGGCCTTGGATACATAAAGTTTACACATTATCTTCCATAATGCATGTGTGCTTAAAATACATTCATAACAATAACGTAGTCATTATTCATGGAATTCCATATGAACATCCACTTGAATGAGATAATTTTACCTCCAAATAGATAATTATCAAACCTAATAAGGTTAATCACTTGTAAAATGGTAAGAAACATGAAATCCCTTTTCTTAGGTGACCCATACTTGAGAGGCCTTTGCACCAAAGATACATAATCTTCATCTAATACTACACAACATACTTAACATATATAAACTAAACATGATCATTTAAAACATCTCATATATATATATATATATATATATATATATATATATATATATATATATATATATATATATATATATAATATGGTTTCCATGAATGTTTACTCCTTATATTATTTCTTCATGACCACAAAGCCGTATTACCCATAATCAGGATACCATAAACTATCTAGATCCACATATGAACTTATACGTGCTCCTTTATAGTACCAATAATTTCTTATACCATATTATAATATTGTATATTCCTATGATCATATATTTCACGGGATTGTAGGATATCTTTTTCCTTCCAAAATATTCAAAAAATACAAAAAAATCATGTATTCCAAAAAGACAAAAACATTCAAAAAATTTAAAAAAATACTGAATATTCCTAGATTTTATAAAATATTTAACATCTATGTTATTTTTTTTATGTTATTAACTATAATATTATTTAATTTTTATATACACATATGTTTCCCACATCTTTGATTTTCATATAGGCATACTTAGAAACATGATCTATGCACTTCTAAATAATGGACCTTTCCTCTACTCATATTATATAGTACATTGGGGGAATTTATAACTTTATCAAGATTAATACAAGTTACATATTATTTATTATCATTTATATAGTACCATGTTTGATATTAAATTATAGGACACATACATGTCTATATCCATGTTTATATATTTCATAGTGCAATTGATATGGTATACTACATAATTTTTTGACTAACAAATAAATGCAGGGACTAATATAATAGTTTATGATGGTTTATTATACTAATTTATTCACATGGTAACTTAATTGAGTGCATCAAACTGTTTTATATTGTATATCTCATGTAACATTTGAATATGTTCATTGACTATTGTTCCCTATGCCATTTTATGATGATAGGAAATTTGAATATGTCATTCTATGTTGATTAGAAATTTAAATATTCCATCCCATTAAATTATGAATAATTTGAACATGAAACTTATATGAGTTCTCCTTGGGCCATTCCTTTGAATTAAATTCATTTATCGTGTGTGTGTGATTGATTGTTTGTTGATATTTTACTATTACTCACCACAAACCTAATTGATATATCTACTTTGACATGTTATACCTATATGCTAAATGATTCATACATAGATTATACAACTAAATTATATTTTTTAGCTAATTTACCTTCTAAATTATATTTCCATCACCTAAAAAATTGGGACATATAAGTTGGATCATGTCATAGATGCATAACATCCACATATTTCATAATTTCTAGATTTTAGTGGGGCCATGTAATAAAAACATGAACTCCACACTTATACTCCCTTTTATAGTTTGCATATTTAATTGGTGGAATGTCATAAAAACATGATGTTCAAACTTATACAGTTACTTAATATCTTTAGATTTTAGTGGTGGAATGCCAAAAATACATGATATCCATACTTATATAATAAATAGTTCAATTACATGATTTCGATAAACACTTGGGTATTAATCATATACATTTCATTTAATTTTCATAAAATATTTATGACCCATATAATCCTTATCAAACATATTATAAGTTCATATTCCATGCTATTACACTAAAAATTGAAAACTTACCAATTATACTACTCATTAGGATGCACTGCTTACACCAAGATATGTATTGTTATCAAGAATTTTATGTTACAACACGTGGTTAATTTTATATGTTGAAGTGATTAAATAATTTAACCTTATAATATTTATACATTAGAGAGATTAAACCATCCAATCTCACTAGATTTATATGATGAGTTTATTAGGTCACTCACTCTCACTAGATTATATATATTGACACTTGAGTTATGTGATTGAGATATAATGATCTCAATGGTCATGTCACAACACATAATTGCACTAGATTTGGGCCATAATAAATTAAAATATTAATATTCAACTCTCTAAGGCTAAAGTATTAACCTTTTCCATCTCTAATAATCATAAGGAAACATCTTTACCAATTCAAAGAATCAAGAGAAAACATGGTTGCATCGACACACCCTTGTAATCCTTCATTACTATCTTTATTTTTGAAAAACATTTGTTTAAAATTTTAGATTATATGTATTGATTTACATTTTAATATTCTCTTGGTTATATTTTATTAACCAAAAAATCACCGAATGTTGTCTTAATCAAAGTCAAGATGTGTTATACACAACTAGGTATGTATTTATTTTCTTTAAACTAGTAGTTTCATCCTTATAAATTACAACATTAAAGAGGGGAAATGTATAAATTAAAACTAAATATTTATATCAAATCATTCTTGTACATCTTATAAAATCAATTAGGGCTTTACCCTTTAGTTCTAGACCTCCCTGTGGTAGAAAGGATAATATTCACTATCTCATTATGCCTAAATGTTTATCTCTCAATATGATCTAGATCATTTTTATAGCTTAGGTATTCAACAATATAAAAAATATTAATACCCTATACTTCACTATCAGTTTTAGATCAATATATTTTTCTATCCCTCTAGACACTACTAGCCATAGAGGGACACCACTAATAACAATCGTGTTTAGATATTTATCTAGTGTCTAGTTTTGAAAGTAATCCAAATTTTAAATATATTAAAACCAAAGGGTTAACCTATTTTTATCATTGACCCTTACTATGAAATACTTTCAATTTTTTGGGTATAAATAAAATTATAACCATTCTCATTTCTCACCTATAAAATACTAATTAAACATGCACTAAAGCTAAATCAATCAATTGTAAAAGTAATCTTATTTTTCATATTTTTCCATATTTTCATATAAAGCATATAATTATTCATATTATAGGTTTTAAGTATTCAATGAATAACCCGTGAGTGATATTCATCAAATTATAATCTAGATCACTACAAGCATCTTCATATAGTATATGAAACCCTTATGCACACAATTTACCACACATAGGGGATAAATTCATAAGTCTGAGTCCCTCTTTGGATTATTGGCTATATAGGTAGTGTCCATTGATAGAGTATAATTTCAAGTAGCCTAACACTATCATCACACTAACCCATTTTTAGTAAACTCATTCCAAGGGTGAAAAAGGGTTAAGAGATACTACTTGATCAATTAGAAAAGAGAAACAACCTATATTCAAAATATAAATACATCATTAAAAAGGAAATATAAAACCCATAATAGAGTATGATGATAGTGTTTGTGGCCATATAAGTGCAATTTCCAAAATCTACCAATTAATATAGAATACTAATCCTACATACCTTACACTTATTTTTATTCTAGATCTACCTATGTGTAGTTAGCCAACTAAATATAATTGTTTCTTATTTATGGAAATATCTTTCAAAAGTTTTAATTTACTAGTTTTTTAAATCTCACTCATATAAATTCATAATATTATTTATTTGAGACTTTTATCAATTATCTTGTTGTATATTAGTTTATCACCCTTATGTTATTATTATTTATATATTATTAACCATATCACCCCCTTTTAAATTTAGGGTTAATCACCTTTATGAAGAATTTATCTCATAGACATAGGTTAAAATTTAAGCTAAAATCTTGCGATTGTGACCACTTTCTTACACACTTATATCTAAACCTATCTTAGGGCCCTTATTTACCACTTTCAACCACCTTACACACCATTTTAAGTTGACAAATAACCATAAAATTTACTCATGCCTATTATTCAAAATTCTACATATTTTATTACCTTTCTAACACTCAACATGATAAAATAACCCATTGGATAAAAGTAATCTACGGGATTATAGTGCACCACTCTTGTGTCCTTAGATCATGTCTTGTCTTCCCACCAAATAATGGATAATTTTTAAAATCAAAATCTATAAGAAGGTAAACCTATGTCCCTAATGATACCTAATAAAATAAATAAAAATATATTACTATATAAATAGTTTAAAACCATTTTTCACACAATAGGCTTCCGCATCAAAAAACACCAAAATCATAATTAAATATTGAAATCAAAGTACCCATTTCTCCCAATTTCGATTACACACAACCCTAGTATCCTAGAGGTAAACTCTAAATACATTTTATAGGTGATAATACAAAATTAAGAAACTTAATGAAATCATTATTAGACCAACATATAACATAATTCACCATTTATTCACAAACCACTGATCACAAGAGAACTACATGAATTTTGATCCCTCTTTAGAGTATTGGTATTTAGGTAGCACTAATTAGATTGGGTGTTGAGGTCTCACCAAAATTCAACCTCTTACCCATTTTTACCATTTTATTTACATTAATCATATAGTGGTCATACATTCATATAGTGGTCTACACAAGCGATCACAGGGTCCTACACTATATATAGGATTTGAAGATGAAGTTATAAAGAACCTAAAAATATTTAATAACTCACCACAAGTATAATAAATAATCCCATGTTATACATTATCTCCACCCTATAGATTTATGTTCCCAATGTTTTTGTCTATGCCTAGATCTAGTTCTCATTTTTTTATTCCATCCATCAGATCTCCCTACACAACATGTTTTAGCTTTTGATTCCTCCCACATATGTAGTTTATAGATAAGTCTTCATTTCTAATTTCACTTTGATATTTTTATTAAGTTTATATAATGCACTGGTTCTAAATCAATAAATAATATTTTTGTTATATTAATCTTCTAATTTTTCATAGTAGTGTTGTCAATTAGGGTTTTTATTAAATCATAAATTAGATAAAACATATTAGTGAATTACTTATTATCAAATATTACAAATCATAAATTATCATTAGGGTTTTCTTACATTGTTATTCCTCTTGTAGGGTTTCATATCTTTTATTTCCTAATTTATTTACTTTACCATTATTATCATGGTTGAGCCTATCTATTAGTTCATAGTGGAAATTTTCTTTATGATACTTACATGTTCCCTTCTTGTTATTTATAAAATATTATAAATGTATGTAAGCCCATTCATTCATAACATTAAGTTAGATTATATCACATAGTGGTACACCCCAATTACTAAACCATTTTACATAGATGATTATTGAATGGCTCAGTTTGAGTTACCATAGGTTACTACCAGATGTCAAAGAGTTTAAATGTTTCCTTTTGTTCTTATTACACCTAGAACCTCCAACTATCCTTGATCATATCTCACATTTACTATGAACCCTAAGATTATGGTAAATCATGTGGCCTAAGATATTTTTATTATATATAAAGGGGAATGTAATTGATATATTAATCAATCCTAGCTTAGAGAAGCTAAATCCTAATCACACTTCCAATTATTAATACATTATATATTCAAGGTCATGACCAAGATGGATCTATTAGACCTAACCAAGGGATATCTTATCATAATAACATCACTAGAGAGGGTTCTAAAGACTCTAGTCAAGAAACACTATGTAATAACCCTATCTTGGTCCTATTTTTTCATATTCTCAAATTAAATTATAATTAAATTAGAATATAATTTAGTACTCACCAAATCTTATGGCACAAAGTGGGGGTAATAAACATAAAATCAAACATTCATATACTATATATACTCAAGTTAGTGTATATGAAATCCTTATGCATGGGAGATAAATAAAAATACTAATCTATATACTCTTAAAAAGGAAGAACAAAGTTAGGAATACTTACCTTTAACGATGAACCAACTAAGCCTAAATCTCTCCCTTAGCCAAGGTGATTCTCAAGAGTTTGTTGTGGTATGTAAGGATGACAAGGACAAAATATTTTTAGGCTACATAATTTATCTATGTATCCAAAAGACTTTTCCATAAGATAAGATCTATATCTCCAAAGGAAATATTAAAACCCTAAGCTATGCCCCTCAAATAGACTAGTGGTTAAGTAGATGCACAATATAATATTATTCTTCTTCTCTTATTGTTTATATAAACTATGTAAATGGATGTGTATATATAGCTTAATCTAACCCTAATCCTTTATGAAACTATATCTGATAAGGTCAGCCCTATTGACTCTATATCATTATTTTTTAAAAATAAGTTAGGTCTTAGTCTACGTCAGCCAAAAATGACCTAAACCCATAACATGATTTTAAGTATTTGAATATAGGTTTGATAGGGCTAACAATGTAATGCAAACTATCAAAGATGGTTTTAAGCTTAGGAAGGGGTTAAGTAAGGTGACGAAAATATTGAAGGATTGTGAAAAAGAGGAGGCAGTGCATATGAAATACATAGGAGAAGGTTATGTAGATAGTAAATGGTGGTATAAAAGACACAAATCATGTGAAGCTCCAATGGTCTACCTACCCCTTTCCAGGTGCACCCTTTAAGGTGTGCACTCAGAGAGATTGAGACTCGATAGGTTCTTGTAAGAGAGAAAGCATTAGTAATTGATAAAGTTTTGAATATTATTGCATGTCACATAAGTGAAACATAGGATGGTTCTTTTGGAAAAAACATAGCAACACATAATGTTGAAGATGAATACATTATAGTAAAAACAATTAAGATAAATGAAAGGATAGAAATTAAAAATACATACCTTTACTTACCTTAGTGTTTTAGATAAAAAATGAATTAAAAGAAATGTGAATTTGTCTAATGTATTAACATTATGTGAACCTATATAAATTAGGAAAAGAAAGTGAAAAATCAATTTTTTTAAAAAAATACATTTAATATGTGAAAATATTCCCTATAATGGTAAGATTCCAAAACATCTTATGGTTGATAAAAATAGCTAGTAGAAAAAAATATGGTTGAAAAATAAAATATAGTGGTAAATATTTGATAGGTAAACAATTTTGAATAGTAAATATAAATAGGGTAAAAATAATTCATTTGTTATTTTAATATTCTAAGAAAATAGATCTCTGATAGACCTAGTGCGAGACTAGAGAGTAATCATGGTGAGGAGATGACAACTAAGATGGGGAGGATACCTCATGGTCACAATGAGTGCAAAATAGGTAAGAAAAAATGAATTTCAATTTTTGAGTAATTTTATTTGAATTTTAGCTAGATATATAAAATTGACTAGTAAGCAAAATCTAGAAATCAAAATGGACCCTAGAAATTTTTTAGGTAAATTAATGGTAGAATGGGGAGCTAGGTACAAAGAAGTTGAACCAATAAATAGCTATGGTATTTATCATAAATTATCAAAAATTCACCATAGGAAAATAACAAAGGCAAGCTCATTGACTTAGATAATAAGATTAGTATAAAATAGAGGTTGAATGCATAATAGTGGCATAATATAGTATTGCTAAAAGTAGTTGACTACATAGTAGTAGGTTGATGTAGTCTAAAATTAAAAAAATGGCCAACTGTATCCTTATGGCTGATACAATTTGTTAAAGATGGATAACTACATACCATAAAGATAATGTAATATGTTATATATGAGAAAGGGATTATTTAGTATCAAACAAGATTGGTATAGGGTTAATATAGTATCAAATGGGCCAATTTTTAGAGAAATTATAAAACATAAGAAACTAAATCAAACAAGTTGATTAAGTAGTTAATTTATAAACTTTTAAGAATTTATTAAAATTATTTATGACATGGATATATGATACATCCTTTATTTTTTAATATTTTTTAGAGACACTAGAGATATTAGTTCTTGGTAGATGCATCATAGCTACCAGATTTGATTATTTGATAGATGTAGATAGCAATTGACTAGTTACCTTGGGTTTTGGTGTCATCATTGAGATGAGATAGATCCCTTTGAGTTTTGATTTCATTGTTATGTTCCTAGGAGTATGGGAATGGTTGACCAACACTTTATAATGAGATGTGGATGAAGACACCATTGAGGTAGGGATTACTCTGCAGGATGTATATGAATTGCTTGGAATTTCAATAATAGAACTACTAATGAATGTTGATAGACCAAAAGATGAGGATGAGAGAAGAACATTAACCTAGTGGGCTACATGCTCATATAGGATTCACCCTAGTTTAAGGGTGAACTTGTTTAGTATTTATATTGTAACCATTATATACATTTAGAAGGAATTTTTAGGACTTGTGATAGCACAAGTGATGTGTCACATGTCAAATAGCAAGGTACCATTGTATGTGATAGCCTTGTGCTAATCCATATTAGATCAATTATAAATTTATGATTTTGGAATTATCATATGCATCCATCTCATGCATGATATGTATAGGATTATGTTGAGAGGGTAGAATACTATGGGACCTATGATTTTATAAACATATGGATATACAAGAGGTTTCTTATGTATCAATCATTTGGGTTAACCCATTTAATTGATGATAAGTTATGTTAGGTCTTGTGATGGATACAAGACCATATAGTATGGGTTGTGTTCCATCTAAAAACATTATATATGGTCACATGTGGGGAGATATTTTGGTATCCATACTCTTATGTAGTTTTTATATGGCCTAGTTAGTCTACCATTATGATAGGGTTGTCAAAAGTGTGGATCACAAGCCATTACACTTCATGGTTGGAGTCACATATACTAGCACACTTACCAATATAGTTATGACTCCCCCATATAGATGTTCTTATAGTAGTGCTTATGTATTTGGAACAACATGATATAAATATAAGGGGGAGAGAAGGTAGAGGGCTACCTATAGATATACCAATGATTAAGGCTCATTATGCTATACCATCAGTTAGTTGAGCATGATAGCAAGTAGTAATAGAGACATTAAGATGAGATGTGATGGATGTGGATGTCAAGGAAGAGGTATAATGATAGGCACCATGGTAGAGGCATTAATGACCACCATGTCATCATCAGAGATGGGGGCACCATTAGTATGAGGGGATGTAGATGCTAGATGTTTCACAAAGGGACCCTACAACCACTTCAACATAGATTTGGTCCATAAAGTCACCCTTGTGTAGGGGATAAAATTAGGATTGGTGATTCTTGGGTTTTCACTAATGTGGAGGTGACTGATATATTAGGTTCTCAAGAGGATGGTAGATAGGGAAACTATGATTGTTGACACTGACACTGGTGAGAAATGCTTTAATTTTGATTTAAGGTTTTTAATATAAAACACTAATTGCATTATGATTATGGTAAATATATGATTTTAGATATATATTTTATGTGATACCTATCTATTTTTGGTTTTGTATATCTTATAATAGAGGAGATCAGATAAGGATCCCTAATTATGGGTGTATATCATGACATTTTAGATGGGGTGGTGGTACCATATAACCCTACCACATTAGATTATCCTTTGGTTCTATCTTCCCCATCCTATGTAGGTTAGATTAGAATGGTTTGATAGTCCATAGGGTAAATATAAGCATGCAATGATGTGTTACAATGACCAATAAGGGTTAGAGGAGGAGATTCATAGTCTTGGTAGGACTTAGAATTGGACAAAACTATTGATATGGAGATCACCATCTAGTTAGGATAGGTATAGGCCTAGGTGGCCAATATATAGAAATATATTATTGTATTGAGATATAAAACTAATTATTTATAGTGTAATATTTAGAGGATCCAGTCATAGGCATCAATGTGTAGTGTGGCTAGGCCACGTGATAGACATGATGGAGCCTAACCTTATAGTTGGAGCTATCATATTTTGTATAAAACACATGATATATATATATATATATATATATATATATATATCATTTTGATCTCATGAGTTGTTCTTAGATTTAGATGTGGATGTATGGATATATTTGTTTCTAGCTCATGCATTTAGCTTTTGATGTATATGCTATGGGAAATATATGACGAGTGTTTTATTTTATAGCATTATGTGATACACATGAATGGTTAAAAAAATGAAAAATGATTTGGAAAATTATAATTAATCAAAACACATGTAATACACATTATATCATGATGGGAAATGTGTAAAAATAAAATATGACTAAATATAATAAACCAAATAAGGTATAAAGATACAAATGTTTTTAAACCATGTAAAAATTTACACTAGATTAACATAAATAAAAATCAGATTATATCATGTTGGGAAGTGTGAAAATATTGTAATAAAATGGAAGGAAAATGAAAATTTAGTGGTATAAAATTAATAAAAATTGAGTAAATCAATCATACTAAATCACGTTGGGAAGAAAAAAATGTAAAATGAAATTAAATTGATCACACTAGTTCAAGTTGGGAAGAGTGAAAAACTAATAAAATGCTTGTGTGCATACATGAAATCAAAAGATCAAAAGGTAAAAGTGAAATATTAATTAAGTAATCATAAAACATACTAAATAAATATGGGAAGCATGTTAATGATGTGTAACTCATTATCAAACACTACTTATCTAAACTTTAACACATGTAATTTCATTATGACTTGGTTATAGTAAGGATTGGGTATTGGAATATTTTATGAGTAGATCTTGGTCATATCTATGGCCATACCATAAAACTCACAAAATTAACACCAATGAGGTAGAAATAATGGTGGGAATATGGTAATTTGTGAGGAAGGCTTGGTTTTATCCATGGTCTTACACCGCAACTAATAAAGGGAAACCCTAGGGGGAATGATCAATTAGCAAAAAAAATCTCAAGGGGAAATATTATGAATGTTGTAAATGAAAGAGGGAATGTAAAAATCAAGACATAGGTGTCTATGAGAAGATCTTATGAAAAATGATTCAAACTAGGTACATAAGAGAGACACTAATCAAGATATGAAGGATACCCACTCATAATAAGCACAAATCTATATAGGAAAATGGGTGAGATATTAAGATAAACCTATGATGTTTATATTAATAAGAAAATAAAATTGACCTACCTTCTCACAACATGTTCCCCTCTCCTCAAGACCTATTATAGAGTTGTTGGTCTACTTTGAATATTAGGTACTTGTGTGAAAAAGTAGGTATCACCAAAAGATGTTTTTATATTATCCTTTCCTAATATACTATCCTACCACACTCCAATGGACCTCAACTTTATCGTGAGGCCAACTATTGAGTTTGAGTTTTGATTTCAAAAAAGATATGTGTTATGAATCACATCTTTCAATGTGATTTGAATTTTGAATTTGTATGTTACCTTTTGCATCATTGTCATTTGTTTAAAAGATTTGGATTTTAACTCTTATGGATTTTATGATTCCTCATCCATATATATTTTGAATAACCAACATGCATGATATAAGTGATGGACATGAATAATCTTTAGATGTTGGTTGAAGGAAGCCAAATATCTAATTATATGACTAACTAAACACTTGGTATTACCTATGATCTAGTACATTATCTCAAGATTCAAACATATTTATGCTTAGTAAATGGAAGTAAATAAAGAATTAAAGGGAGATCAAAAATTAGATTGGTGTCTTGTTTAATAATTGATCACCTGGTAAATAAAGAATTCTAAGGGGATTATGGTTTGCATAACCAAATCACAATAATAATTATCTGAGTTGTTGAGATATTATCTGAGTTGTTGAGATAAGGTAGAAAATAATCATTAGGAAAGACAAAGGCAACCATGAAATAAATTAACTCATAAATATAAATGTGCAATCATTGAAAGTATGAAAAGAAGCCATAAGAAAAGATGAAAGAAAATGAAATCATATATAACACATAAAGCATAATATAAAGATCTATGTGAAATAAATAGGTGAAACTAGATTTTAATCATAGTCAAATTACCTAAGATATATAAAATTGGATCGTAAGTCCAATCCAAAATTATAATGAAGAATGAAGTGAAAGAACACCATGTTATGTTCACAAATAATGATAAATTTGTCCACAAATATTATCCATGACATATAAAATATCTTTATGGATTTGGATCCTAATGATAGCTAGAGTCTAATCTATCTTCATGGAAATTTATGAAAATACTTCTCTCCAAATCTTCTTAATAGGAAATGTAGGCATAGTTAAAGGATCATGATTAGGAGGGCTATCATGTGTAGAATTCTCAAGGATGGGAATAGATGCTAGAATAGGAATGGTATCTGTGGGACATAAATGTGGAACCACTAATGGAGAAGGAACCATGGGTGGGGAAGGAACCACAAGTGAACAAAGAGGAGCCTCCTTACATGGGTGACATGTGGAAGGAGGAATAATGACTATAGGAATTGTCATAAGGTCATCATAAAGGTTATACTAGAGAATGTGGCAATAATTGGTATGATGGGTACCAAACTAGTGCCAAAGACAATATACCTCCTCATATTTAAGAATATACTTAGGTAGTAACATTGGAGGAGGCATAGTCTTGTCTTAGGGCTGAGAAAGGGTTAGATGTAATGTGACAATATATTATAAAAAAGTTTGATAATGGGTGGAATAATGATTATGTTTTCCATAAAAGAAACATATATGCTTGTTAGTAGACTTTGGGGGTATACTAATGAAAGTGTTAAAAGTGGAATCTAAGGAAGACTGATATAACTAGTAGTCTCTATTCCAATTATTGGTAACTTTATGAATATCATAATAAGGTTGATTAGCCCATTAGGTAGGTATGGGATCAAGTTATCATAAAAGTATAAGGCCATTATGAAGGGAAGGTAGGGATGGTGTAGAGATTGGATTGGGCTCACTAGAAGGAAAAGTATAATTAGATATAGGATGAGGCTTAGCTAAAGTAGGATCAAGAGTAGATCCTATATTAGGCTTAGTTGAAGGTGAGGTAAGACATGTAGAAGGCTTAAGAGTAGTAGCTAGCATATCTAGCAGAAACAAAGTAGAAGCATCTTGGTGTTTCTCCTAATTTTTGTTTATTTTTTAATTTTAGAAGATAAGAAACTAATAATAATGGTGTGGTATAAATACCTGGTTGGTGATGCACATGTAATCTAGATGAATGTCAAGAAATTATCTTTGGCTAGGAAGGAATAAACTGTAAATAAGAACAGACTAACAAAAGGGGTTGTTAGCAAGATAGTTAAGTGGTCTACCTAGTGTGAGCTAGATCCATGAAGTGTACACTTTCTAGGAGGCTATCAATCCAATATTGATAAAAATAAAGTTTTAAATGATAAAATAAAGTACTTGCATAGGATAAATGAAATGTAATACAAGAGGGTAGAATGCTTGTTAGACAAAATGACTAAATATAGTAAAATCTAGTCAATACTTGTACTAATGGGGATGGGATCTAGTTTAGAAAATCACAAAAGGGTCAGTGAATATGTAGAAATATAGAAGGTCAGGTTTTGGTTGGGGGTAGGGGGATGAAAATAGCTTACTATTATTTTCTACCATAGTGACCATCAGCAATTAGGTGAATCAATAATGGTTAAGCTGACCATCAGTGGTTGGGCAACCATAAGTAGTTAGGAGTGACCATTGATAGTTGGCCTAACCATATATGGTTTTTTGCCAATTTCATAAGGTGATAAAAGAAGAGTTATAGAATAGGTAGAAGCATAGACAAAGGTTCTATTGAGGTTTTGGAGGAAATAAAATAAGGTATAGATAGGTCTGATTAGGTCAAGGAGGTTAGAAATATGAAATAACAATTCTAAAGTACTGATATACCTGTAGCTTACTAGTTGGTTGATGATTGAAGGCTAAAGAAATTTCACCAAAGTAATAGTACTTTGGGCTCAAAAGTAAATTCAATAGAGGTTTAGGTCTTGTTTGCTAATGTTGAGTTCCTGAAAGAAGACTGGATGCTGGAGAGCTTGAATACTTGTGTGCAAGAATATTTGATAGCTTAAACATGGATGCTTTTCACCTCCCACTCCCTTTTATTATAGGCAAAGAGGGATGGAGGATGGAAGTTTCCCTAAAGGGTGAGGTTATTAATCACAATGCTTGGGAGATCATTAGCACCTCATAAAGATAATATATTAAACTATGCCTCATTATCTCACACATAGTTAGTTGATATGTTAATAAGTTGAGGAGGTTAGGATACCTGGCTATTGATGGTCAGGCTAACCATTGATGGTTAGGTTGACCATTAGTGCTTGAGTGTCTGAGGGTAGAAGGGTCAAAGAAAGGTGTTAAAAGGTTTGGTTAAATGTTAAGTTAGTAAGTTGATGAGCTAGATAACTAGGTGGTTAACTAAATTTAGGGTCTAATAGGGGTCCTAAGGCATTTTAATAACTAGAACTATCATGTGCAAATTTCTAGTGTCTACATTTTACTACTTTTTGTTATATAGCTTTGAATTAAAAATCTACACAATAAAAATGAATTATTACTCAAAGGTATATTTAACCTAAGTATGGGAGGTATTCCCCCTCAAACTAGGAGTCGATGACACAAAATAAAAATTAGTTTGGGGTTTGATAGCTGATTGATGGTGAGTCACTAAGTAGTGAAAAAAAGTGTGGTTAAGAATCTAAAACATAAATAATGTGCACCAAATGTGGCTAAGTGTGATATCTAAGATCACACATAGACTAAGGTTTCCAATATTGCTAAAAATAAGGTCACTTATAAAAGGACAAGTGATAGGGTAACTAGTCCATAACATTGGTCATAGCTGATCATGTGACCTTATAAGTCTCCTAGATAGGGTCAGTATTTTTATAAGTTTTCAAGGTACGAAGTTCTTGAAAAACACAAATGGTCTGGTCATGCACTAGGTGGTCAAAATCTAAATGGATGACATGGAAAAAATGGTCAGTATGATCAAAAAGACCATACAAGGTCATCACAAAACATGTAATAATTTGGGTCAAAAATGGCCAACATTGAGGTGGACATGGTCTAATGGTTTGTCAAAAAAGGATAATATTTAAAAATGGTTAAAATTTGGTATGGGGGAGATTAGGTGATCTCTAAAATTTGGGCACTTAGGTTAGGTACCAATATTCATGTTTTTGTGAAAAGATAGGTTCTCTTGACCATCAAAGGCCAGGGGTCCTAGGGTTGACCATCAATGGTCACCCTGATTATCAATGGTCAGGGCGAACCTTAAAAATATATGGATAATAAGTGAAAAATAAAAATCATTTTCACTTTTGACAAGTTTGACCTCTGTGCTTTATGTTTTTGCAATTTATCAATTGATCGTTTGGTTGATAGTGGTTGATTGAGTGTTCAACTAAGGTAGAGTTTGTGGATTGGTCAAGTGTGTTTGTATTAATGATCAGTGAGGACCAGTGATGCAAGGTGGATAAGGGCATGGCCAAATAACTAGATGTGGGCTCTAACCTCAATAGCGATCAAGGAATGAGGTAGGGGGTGCATCAATTTGGTAGATAGTTAATTTTGGTTTATTATGTTATTTAGTATGGTTTTTTTAATTGTTTATAAATTGTGTTTTCATGGGTTTTAACCTAGGTTATCATTTTGCATAAATTAGGGAAAAAATTAAAATTTGAGTGATGTTTTAGGTGGAGGTTAGGTGAGAGTGTAGTTTTAGGTGGTTTTGTTGTTGATTTTTATTGTTTTTTATGGTGTTTATGTGGGTAAGTCAAGGTTTTTACTATTGATGGTCACACATAGTGATCATCAGCAATTAGACCTGATCGTCAATGGCCAAGTATGGCCATTGATAGTTGACCACTAGAGGAAGATGTTCATATGACCATCGATGATTGTAAGGACTATCGATGGTTAATCATTTACATAAATTAGGAAGGAATAACAAAATGTTATGAAATGTTTAAATGGGTTAGGGGTATTTAAAAATACCTAGGTGTAGATTCAATGATTGCATATTAAAATGCTCAATGTTTTTGAAAATCTAGATGCTGGTTTTGATGGGTTTAAAGAGGTTATTAAGAGAATTTATAGGTTTAGAGTTAGGTAGTTCTAGGTAAAAACCTGATGCATTTAGTTTGAATATGTTTAGATATGTCTAAAAATAAGTAGAGGTTGGTGGATGTTCATGGATGCAGGTAGATAAATAGGTTGATGTTAGGTGGGTCCAGGTAGAATATTTGAAAATGAAATGTGTGAGCTAACTTGATTATTTTTGTAAGCACAAGACTAGATCTAGATGAGGGATCAAGTTTTTAGGATCTTCATAAAGATCTATAATGGGATGAATATGGATGAGTGAAGACATATGAAGGAGGTCAGCCTTGGGGCCATGGTTCATTATCACCACCAACCATGAGATGCGGCTATGATCATGGCTCTCATCAAGAGATAAGACCTAACCATGAACATATTTATGTTGTTGATAGGGGAGATCAACATCCTATTAGAGGATTTTCATAGGATTACATGACTACCAATTCAAGGGGAGCCAATTTAACATATTGAGAGTGAGGGAAGGATAACCACATGAAGTTTTTATATGGTGATGATTGGGTCCATGTCAAGTGGCATTTAGGTAACTTCAACTATAGGCATTTATACCAGAGGGATCCATAATAATGATGTTAGATGACCATGATGATGATGGTGGTGTCTTATTTTACATTGTTAGATTTGAGTAGTGGTGGATTCACCTATCTTTATTGGGAGTGTTGGTGGAGATGCTACTAGGTAGGATAGTGTTTGGATGAGCTCTTATTTTGTTAGTTCAAATTTACAGGGAACTCTAGGCCTTTAAATATCATAGATGATATGGTATTAGTGTTGGGTTTGTGTTCCATTACTAGGCATATGAGCATATTAGGGTGTTGAGGCCACTAGGGCTACCATGGGATGGATACACCTAAGTACACTTCATAGTGGGTTTCTTGATATAACAATAAGATTATGATTTGACAAGGGAAGGTGGAGGTGCTAGAGACATATTGGTTCAAATATTCCTTTGAGGGTCTAGTGGTAGGTGATGTGGTGTGGAGGCCATATGTGGGCTAGAATAGGTGGGTCCAGTATAGTTAACATACCCTATCTCTATAGAGTTGGGGATTGATGTATTGAAGGAGAGAGGGGGAGATAGAGGTTATCCCTTTTGTTTAAGTTTTGTGGTAATTTGGTCTTATGTAGGGGATTATGGATACTACTCATAGATACAAGTGAGAGGATGCAAAGTTTTTACTTTTAGAACCATAGCCATATGATGTAGTACTAGATTATAGGGAGTTACCTATGAGTGTAGGAATAGATGATGCAAGTTTTGTTAATTGATTTGCATGTTAGTATTAGGATTTGTAATCAAAATTTAATTTTGGGTAGGGTGATGGGGGTTAATAGGCCATGGATGTTTGTCTTACTAGGGTACATGTATAGGGTGGTGGTCATGATGGTAAGCATTGGAAACACTAGTAGCTATAGAGGTTTAGATGACTAGATTATAAGGAAAAGTGGCCACTCTATATGGCTAGATTATTATTTTACAAGTTTATATTTCCACCTTGATAGGATAGTGACATTAGGTGAGGATCTCTCTTGGTTTAGTGACCAAAGAGAGAGATGCCTTGAGATAGAGGGTAGGAGCAATGGTGGCACTAGTAGGAGGACCACATAATATGATTGTGATGACATGGTACTTAGTTATGGTTGAGGAGTTGTGGTACTATGAGGCAATAATACTAGAACAATGTCTATTAGATCCCTAATGGGGCAAATATAGATCCATTTTATCATGTGGGGAAACCATGGTAAATCCAAGTCAGTGGGCATCTATAGTGAGTTAGGCAAATAGATCAAAGAGACTGGTAATATATGGTAGTGTAGGTGGAGAAGTAGGAGGGGCCAATGGTAGTGGTGCCCCAAGGGCCTAATTATATGATGTATATTTTTTGATACAAGCCTACATGTTGATGTTATGAGATGTATATGAGAGAGATATTTCATACATTTTTGCATGTATTTTATTCTTTGATGGACATGATGTATATGATGATGTTTGTGATGATCTATATATGATGTATGTTAATGATTTTTGATGTGATGTTTATGTTTATATTTATGGTTTATGGTTTGATGTCATATGATATTTGTGAGGATGGTGATTTTGTTTATGGTTATGCTAATGTGGTTTTATGATTTGATGTTATAAGATGAATTATTATGATGTTATGGTAAATGGATAGGATGATACATAGATAGATAGATGATGTATGATTTCATTCATGATGTTTTGATCATTGACTTTTTTTATGGATATGATGATGAATGATTAAATTATGTTTTTTTATGACGTGATGTATGTTCATATGATGTTTTGATGATAGATAGATAGATAGGATGATATTATAGATAGAGAGATGATGCATGATGTGGTTTAAGATGTTTTGATCATAGATAGATATAGTTCATGTTGTGATTCATGATGTTTTGATCATCATTGATGTTTGTTATTTATGATCATGGGGATGTAATGTTATTATGGTTAAGTATGTGATGAAAAATACATATATTATGTTAAATAACAAACTATATGTAAGAGAAGAAATGAAAATCATGAGGCATATGTCCACATGAGCCACTGATAAGAGGGAAAAAAAAACATGATGCCTTTTCACTAGTAAGGATAAGAAAAAAAACTTGAAGTTAGATTAGCCTAAGGAAACTTTGCCTTTTTTATGCTTCACATTAACATACTTAGGTTGATAAACAAGTGTCTTGATCACAATTATGTCAAGTAATCTCTAAATCCCATGATTAAAAGATTGTATAAAGGGAAGATAGGTTATAGGTGGAAGGTAAATCAGTACATGGGTAAGGTAACCTTATGTGGATTAGTTTTCCCCTTCTATAGGTGACCTAAGAACCATAATATACAAATACATATATTAATGCTAACTATAGACTAATCGATGTGGGAAGTGTAATAATGCTAGATATGAAAGCTAATTATAGATCTTTTGGGATAGCTAATTTTGACATAGGGTCTTTTGTTTATTTCTTTTGTTTTTGATAGTTTTTGAAGCTGATCAATGTGGGAAGATTCAAATGTTTTCTTTTAACCCATTTGACTTAGCCATCCTTCAAGGGATTAGTCTGAGTTTGGTTTTGTATGTTTGGTAGTTGTCCTTCAAGGAACTAGTCTATCTTTTAAGCAATTTGGTTTTGTGTAGCTGTCCTTCAAGGGACCAGTCTATAATATTAGAAATATGTGACCCAAAAGATATTTGTTTTGGATTTCAATGTTTTAGACATGAACAAGTCTAATTAGGATTAGAGGTTTACCTTTATGATGGAAAAAATTTTAATACAAAGAGGTTAATGGTGGGTTAAAGGAATGGTTTGAAGAGCAATTGATCATGGGATTTCATCTTGTTAGAGATGAAAAGTATCCATGAGAACCATGATATAAGTAGAGCCATTATACCCATATTTAGGATTAGGCTATAACTATGATGGTTAATCACATGGTTCTATGTTGTAATAAATCATCCTCAAAGGGAGAGGGATAGGTGAATGAAGGTGAAAATCTCATAAATTAAGAAGTGAGCTTAAGTTATAAAAAAAGTGAGTTTGATCCTTCTTTAATAAAATAAAAGACGTAGATGGAAATAATTGAGAGGCTTAGGTTCTATTTTGTCTTTAAGAGAAGACAAACAATAAGCTCTTGATTCATACTCATGGGTTAGGATGTAGGGTCCAAGCCAATTAAAAGCAAATTTACCTCTTTTGCTTTTCTTCATATTGGTGACATGTTGGTTTTCCTTAAGGATGAGGTCTACGATATTGAATTCCCATTCAATTAGGTGTTTTTTGTAGGTGCACTTAATTTTTTATTGATAGAAATGAATATGGTTAAGTGTTATGAGGTGGTGTTCATCAAGAAGCTCAAGTAATGCTAGTTATTCTTGATGATAGTCATTTTTAGAAATGATATCTTATAAAGATATATGAAGATAAGGAATCTATACTTTGAGAGGTAAGATTTGATGTTCTCTTAAGACTAGATAAAAATGGGAAGCACCCATAGAAGTTTGAATGCTAGTGTGATAGGCCCATAAAGAGAAAGAGATGTGAAAGTGCCAATCCTGACCTAAAGCACTAAAAACTTTGGTCAACATTTTGTTAAGGATTTTATTAGAGAATTATGCCTATCCATTTAATTATGGATGGTAAGTCAAGGAAAATATTAACTTAAATACAAATATATCACAAAGACTTTGGACTTTCTTATTCTTAAAATATTTACCATTATTGGTGATACTCTTATGAGGAACACAAAAATGATAGATGATATGATGGTTAATGAAGTAGAGTTTTTTTTGGCTTTGGTACAGATGAGAGGAATGGATTCTACCCACTTGGTGAAATATTCAATGGTAATAATGGTGGATTGGTGTCATTGTGATGAATGAGGGTTGATTTCCCAAATGAGATCTAGGCCCTATTGTGAGAATGGAAAAAAAATCTTTGGATACTTGGAGGCCATGGGCTAGTGTGTGGTGTAAATTAGTGTGTTATTGACATTTGACACACTTCTTTACGTAATCATAAAAATCTTGGTTAAGGGTGGGCCAATAGTATCCAAGGAGAAAGATGTGTTTAGCGATAGATAAACCAATAAAATGTCCCCCATAGATTCCATCATGTGTTTCCTTGATGGCATGTAAAGCTTCATGATTATGAAGGTAACATAGAAGGAGGCTATCAAAGACATGTTTCTAGAGGATTCCCCCCTAGTATGGTGTAATGAGAGGTAATCTAAACAAAGTCTCCTTGAGAATTTCTAGAGAGATTGGGAGGAATGATACCAAGGTTGAGGTAATCAAAAGTTTGTTCATACTAAATGTCTGATGCATAAATTTATACATAAAAAATTGTAGGAAGGTCTAAATAGACATAAGATGGGATTAAAAAGTGATGAATGGTAATAAAGTGTTTAGTTTTGGAAGGTTGAGATAAGATTTGGGAAGTAAGGGAAGTCATTATATTTGTGAACTTATTGGTAGATCATGGAATAGATTGGATAAGGTAATGGTTGAATGATGCTAAGAGTACATCCATAAGTTCTTTTTACTATATTAAGACATCATTTTTACTTTGGTAAGATCCATTGACTTGGTTGACCATAAGTTGAGAATCACCAAAGATGTTGATTATCTTGACTCTTAAGGCTAATTTAGTTTGGAGACCTATGATTAGAGCTTCATACTCAAGTTTGAAGGAAATGGGAATAATTTAAATATCAATTGAAATGATAATAACTCCAAAACCCCCACCACACTAGCATTTATATCAATAAAAGAACATGTTTATTTTGTAGGTATGATCCTCTTGAGAAAGAGTCACAATATATTCATTTGGAAATGAAAGAGGAAGAGGTTGGTTTTCAACTTTAGGAGCTTTGTCCAATTGTTCATCAATTAAATTCCATTGAATTTATTTCTACTGATGGAACTCAAGATCAAACTTTACTAAAATCATGAGCCACTTAGCCATACACTAGTTTTGGTATGGTTTAGAGAACATGTACTTGAATGGGTTAGTGTTAGTTATGACATAGGTTTTGTGATTAAAAAGGTAGTGAAAAATTTTGTATGCCACAAAGATGAGTGTGAGGAAAACTTTCTTAGGATGGTAATATCAAGTATTATACTCTATAAGTTTTCAACATATGTAGTAGACGGTTTGTTCTTTATTCTATTCATCATGATGAATGAGAATTTCCTGTAAGGAATGGTAAGTAGAAAAGATGTAAAGGTAGAAGGGTTGATCCTCCTTATGAGGGGTCAAGATAGGTGGAAGAATAAGTTATTATTTATGTGAATCAAAGGCTTTTTGATAAACTTTGGTCCACTTGAAATATGTGTCTTTCTTAAGAAGATGGTGAAAGGGTTGACATATATCTAATAATTGAGAGATGAATCAATGAATTGATTGGAGCTTCCATTTTAGGCTATGAATTTGATTAAGGTGGGTCAAGGGTGGTATTTCCAAAATTTATCTAACTTTGGCAAGGTCTACTTTGATTCCTTGAAGAGAAACAATTAAGCCCAAAAGCTTTCCTTAAAGGACCCTAAAAATACATTTCTTAGTGTTGAGGTGAACATAGAAGTGGATAAGGCATTAAAAGATGATTTTGAGAACATATAGATGATTATTGTGATGTTTGGATTTCCCAAGGAGATCATCCAAATAGTCCTTAACAATTTTATGGATGAGGTCATGGAAGATGTAGGTCATGGCACACTAATATGCTGCACTAGTGTTTTTTAGACCAAATTGCATGATTATATAACATAAGGTTCCCCATGGTGTGATGAAAGATGTTTTATTTTGATATTTTGGAGCAATAAAGATTTGATTATATTTTAAGAAACAATCCATGAGAGATAACTTCTTGTGGCTAGCAATAAGATCAACAAGTTGGTCAACGCTAGGCAAAGGAAAGTCATTCTTTGAACAAGTGAGGTTAAGGTCACAAAATTAAGTATAGAGGAAAAGATCCATATGGATTTTTTAATAGGAAGGATGTTATAATCCCATTGAGGATATTCAATATGTTGGATGAAGTCTATAGACAAGAGGTGTTGAAACTCCTAGTTTAAAAGGAGGTGATGCAAGGGTCCATCTTGTGAAGCATTTGTTTTGTAGGTGTAACATTGGGATGGATGAGAATGTTTTGGAGATAAATAGAAGGGTTAATTCTAGGCATATCCTGATAAGACAAAGTAAATGATATGTTATGGTCATGAAGGAAGGGAGGAAGGCTAGTCTTATTCTTATATGGGGTTCAAGGATTGTTTAATCTTGTTGGAATTATTTCTCAGTTTCAATTTCCATTCATAAATGGATCTAATTTCAAGTTTATCTACCATGGTAAATGCCTCATCAAATGTTTTAAAAGTTTGAACTTGAATATTTGGATAAATATGTTTGGCACAACCTTGAGAAAAGAGTATAATCATTTTGGGTTGGGGTAATGAAAAAGAAAGTTGGTTAATGAGCCTATCTATCTAGATATGAAATTAGCAATTAATTCATCATCAAATTGCCTAATGGAGTAAAGTTAAATAAAGGAAACGTTTTTAGATATATTAACTAAAAAGTGATTTAAAAAGATTTGAGCTAGTTGAGAAAAAGAGAACATAGAGTAATTGGTAAGATTACTATCCCAATCCAAGGCTAGTCCAATTAAGGACATGGGGAAGGTAAAAAGGAGAAGAGAATAATCATAAATGATTAAATATCAAGAATAGTAGAATTATCTTAAATTTTATTGAGGATCCTCCTTAATTTTAAAATTGGAAAACTTAGGTAGTTTCCATTGAGGTTGATATGGTCAGATTGGAATGGATGGATGAATAGACTCATTATATATTTGATCATAATATAAAATTTAATGAGATCCAAACATGGATGATTTAAGATTAGAAATTTTATCCATTTAAATCTTAACTAAATCTATTTGAGGTTGGGGAGATCTATAGTTGTGTAGTATGTCTAGTGTAGTTTGGGTGGCTACAATGTATGGATAAGAGGTAGAAGGTTGAGAAGATTCTAGATATTAGTATGTGGTCATGAAAGTTTGGGATGATGCCACATACTAGTATGTGGGCATGAAAGGTAGAAGTTGGTATGTATCTTTATATATTAGGACCATATTTATAATATGCCATGGGTATTTATTGAGGGATGGACATGGGTTGGTTTGGGGGTATGGTTGAAGTGGTAGGTTGAAGTTAGGTGGTAACCTTTATGGTAAAAAGTGGAAGGGTAGGAGGTATGGAACGTACCAAATTTTGAATAGAAGTAGATATGGGTTGGTTGGTGGTGATAAGAGGAATGGTGGAAATAGGGGTAGAAGATATCCCCATGGTAGGTGGAGTATAGGTAAAAAGAGGTAATGTTCCCTCTATAGTGGAGGTGTTGTTCAATGTAGGAGGGGTTAGGTTATAGGTTGGGATGTTAGATTGGGTTTTGATGGTGGTAGTGGATGGGATATTGGTATAAGAAGAGGCTTGGGTGATCAAAGGTTTGTTGGAGGTAATACCTACTATAAGATGAGGAGGCATACCAAAGGGTAGATCTATGAGAGGAACCAAAGTAGTAGAGGTGCAGAGAGATAATATATTAATGTAATGTTGGAGGGATATGGGGTTGTTATCATGGAATGTGGAAAAATATTTATCACCCTTAATAACTATCCAAGGAATGGTAGGAAGAGGAAAATAAGGAGGATAACCCTCAACATCTGAGTATACTCCATAGAGGAAGAGGAAGAGGAATGTGGTCCTTGGTTGGTTTGATTTCTCAACAACTATCTAGTAAAGACCATGTGAGAAAATATGAAAGGAATGATGAAAACTCACACCTCAAATAAAAATTAAGTAAAATAAAATAATTCAATGTAATCTAGACATACACTAAAAGTACATTTAAAATTAGGATTTTTTTTAGATTGCTTTTGTCTTATGCCTTAGAAAGTGTGAAGAAGAATGTTGGCTTGTAGATCAGGTACTAAAGATGAAATATAAGGTTAGTTTTTGGTTTCATTTAGGTGCTCAAGAGATAATATGTATTGATATTTAGTACATGGATTGGTATTGAGGCCTACCCCCTCACTTCACACACTATAACGATAAGGGTGTCAAGTGCTTATATAAGATATATTGAATTTCAGAGTTTATACTCAACCAAAGAGTTGAGTTGGTTCTACACTTAGTAATGACCTCAAAGTAGGATTTCTAGGAAAGGTTAAGGTTTATTGATAGGTGATAAAATCCTAGTCAGGCCTTGTCTCAAGTTTGTTTTCATGTGTTGATTGATTATGTGGTTTAGATAAGTGTGTGATAACAAGTGTGAAAACTATGATTAATTACTTTGATTTTAGTTAACTAGATGAAATAAATAAAGAAATCAATCAATGTAATGCAATGTTTATTTTATGCCAAAATAAAATTTCAGATTTCATTCAATTAGCATAGAATAAATGAAGAAAAAAGGGGAACCTAGATGATGTTAGGGTCCCACTAGATGTTCCAAATGTTTCTATTAATTTCTTCTCATTTCTTAATTTTGGAAGAAGATA
The DNA here is from genome assembly GCA_037957365.1 of Torreya grandis. Lineage (NCBI taxonomy): Eukaryota > Viridiplantae > Streptophyta > Pinopsida > Cupressales > Taxaceae > Torreya > Torreya grandis. The sequence continues at coordinate 503,672 of JARHVA010005919.1, read as the reverse complement.
AGAGATTAGTAATAAGGGTGTTTTATAAATACTTGGTTGGTGATTAATGTGTAATATGGATGAATGTTGAGAACTCCTCTTAGATAGGAAGGAATAACCTAAAAATAAAAACACACTAACAAAAAGGGTTGTTAGTAAAATAGTTAAGTGGACTACCTAGCATGAGCTAGATCTAAGAAGTGTAAACTTGTTAGGAGGATTTCAATCCATTATTGATAACAATCAAATTAGATATGATAAATTAAATTGCTTGTATAATATAAATGAAATGAAATACAAGAAGGTAGAATGATTGTTAAATAAAATGACTAAATCTAGAAAAAGCTAGTCAATACCTATGTTAAACGGGATGGGATCTAGTTCAAAAAATCAAAAAAAGGTCTGTGAACAGGTAATAACACAAAAGGTTAGGTTTTGGTTGGGGGTAGGGGGCTGAAAATAACTCATTTTTATTTTCTACCATAGTGACCATTGGCAATTGGGTGAACCATCGGTAGTTAAGCTAACCATTAATAGTTGTTTAACCATCGACAATTGGGGGTGACCATTGATGGTTGCCTATGGTTTTTTAAAGGTGATAAAAAATATTTAATGAATATTTATATGGGTAGATAGAGGTTATATTGAGGATCTAGTTGAAATTAAATAAGGTGAAGACAAGTTTGATCAGGCTAGGGAGGTTAGAAATCTAAAATAATAATGCTAAAGTACTGATAGACCAATAGCTTTCTAAGTGGTTGATGATTGAAGGATGAAGAAATTTCACTAGAATAATAGTAATGTGGCATCAAAAGGAAATTCTATATAGCTTTATGTCTCTTTTGTTTATTTTGAGTTAGTAAAGGAATATTGGATGCTAGATAACTTGAATACTTATGTGTAAGAAGATTTGATATCTTGAACATGGATCCTTTTCACCTCCCACTCCCCTTTTTTTATAAGAAAATAGTGATGGAGGATGGAAGTTTCCTTAGAGGGTGAGTTTATTGATCATGATGATTTAGAGTTCATTAGCACTGTATAAGGTTAATATATTAAATTATGCCTCATTATCTTGCACATAACTAGTTGATGCATTAAAAAGTTGAAGAGGTGAGGGGACCTGACCATCAATAATTAGGCTAACTATCGATGGTTATGATAACTATCAGTGTTCAAGTGTCTAAGGGTAAAATGGTTAAATAAAGGGGTTACAAGGTTTGGTTACATGTTAAATTAGTAAGTTAATGATTTAGATAACTAGGTGGTAAAATAAATTTAGGGTCTCATAGGGGTCCTAAAGAATTTTGACAACTAGAACTGTCATGTGTACTTTACTAGTGTCTACACTTGGTATTTATAAAAATAGTAAAGAAAAATCATTACATGATCCATGGGCATGATTCTAAGAGCCTCTTCTAAAACTAGAGGTTTAACATGCAATCACTCCATCTCTACCTTTCAAAAAGAAGAAAAAATACTAGAATTAGGCACTATTAAATAAATAACACAATAATATGAGCAAAATGACTTAAATAAATAAGTATAATACCAAAGAATCTAGGCATATCTAGCCTAGAAAATTCTTCTTATAAATAGATAATGTAAAACATAACCATCATCCTAATCAGGTGTATGTAGGTCAATGGTATATGTAGGTATGATCTTGTCTTCATAAGTGGCATGATTAATAGAATGCCTAATCTTAATTAAGACTATAAGTATATCATTGATAGGAGGTTGATGAAAGTAAGTATTAAAGGATGATAGAATATAGGTGATGATATGAGGGGATAGATCCAAAGTTTTCATCATGAGGTTGATCTCATCTAGCTCATTATCATTAGAATCAAGGAGGTTAGGTGGCATAATCTTGATGAGTTTAGGGATCCCATTATAACCTTGGGTAGAATTAATAAGACAATTGAAATTTTGATATTACCTAAATGGGATACAAGGCAAGGGTTCAAGGGTAGGAAATTTAAAGACACCACATTCTTAGAATTATTTTAAATTCTAAGGGTTTGTGTCTCCTTTAATATTGTAAATAACACTATTATACGGGAATTTGATGCATTGACATGAAGATAAGATGAAAACCCTAATATTACGAGCCCAAAGTCTACCAAAAAATATTTTATAATAAATGTGAAAGTTATATATCATAACTTTTATGTCGATGGTAACATGAGGGACAATAATAAGAAGTCACATGAAACCTAAAGGAGACATTTCCCTTATATCATAACCTTGACATGTACTACATGTGGGCTTGATATTACACTTAAAATTTCCAAGAAAATTAATGAAATCAAGGGAGGTGAATCAAGTACCTAAACCCTCATCAATCAAAGCATGCTTAACTTGGATATGGCTGATTTGGATGCTAATAAACATTGGAGGGTCCTCTGCACAAATCATAATCTCATATGGAATCATGGAAGTGATAAGAAACTTAAGGGAAAGAGAAGTTTCCATTTTTTCATCAACATGTGTGGAGAAATCTTAAAATTATTATAGTATACTTTATTTAGACCCAGACAAGGTAACTTTGCATCTTAATAGGTAAGGATGAGGGATATTAATTTCAAAGAATAATTACATAAAATGGTTGTGATGACTGGGTAGGTTCATATTAGTTACAAGAAAGGTATTTGAGATGGGAGATGAGAAAGTTATTTAATGGGGTCCCATTCATCATAACCTTTGGGGTTATTATTAGATAGAGGTGGATAATGTTGTAGGAGCTCTTGGGAAGGAGGTTTGGAAGTGCAGTCAAACTTGTGTTGGTAAGATGCAATTGATTTAGTTTGATGAAAAATAGGTTGATTGTGATTGAGTATAAGAAATAATATTGGAAGTTTTGGGAATGTTATCAGTGTGTAGACATTGTGGGAATAGTAGAGTTAGTGTGAGAGGTGTTATCCACTTGAGATGTTATAAGTGGTTTTTAGAAAGATATAAGGTCCTCTTTCCCCAACTCCATGAGATGAGATGGATATTAGTCTTGAATGATGCATAATGTTTGAGGGTTTGGGTGTATGTGTGTTGGATTATAATCCATAAAATCAATTACCCTTTATATGTTAGTCAATATACCATGTTTTATTTAGTAGCGAGGTCTATACTACTTCTAACATTATTTTTGGAAGGAGTAGACTTGTTAGTACTATCTTGATGATTAGGAGGATAATCTTTGTATATATAAGTATGAGAATTAGCTTGGTTTAAATCTTGATTTTTTTTTTGCATTTAATGAGATTTAAAGGCTATGTCATATGCTTGTTGGTGCTTATGAATGATTGATTCATGATCAAAATTTGGGCCAAGAAAAAAATACATATCTAGATTACATAATATTCTACAAGTCTCATGAGAGCGGCCCTAACTTGCATGAAACCAACAAAATTTATTAGGATCATACCATGATTTCCTAGAATGAGCAAGGTCAAGATCTCATGGTAAAGGCCTTGGAAGATGATTTTGAAGATTATCTAAGGATAATGGTTTGTGGACATTAATGTTATTTTTTAGTAAAATCTAGGCTTAGGAGTGTTTTTTGGAGGAGGAACATGCTCTATAATGTTTATTGGAGTGATGACTTGAATGTTGTGAATAATGTCATAAGTATCGATGACACCATTATTGGTAGCATGATAGTATTTATTTTTAACAAGCATGTGAGTACCCATGGGTGGTTTGGATGGTTCAAATTGGTGAATGGAAAAATGTTGGCACTTATCTTGGTCAAGGGCTTCTTCCAAATTTATTAGAGAGAGAGTCCTAACTTGATATTACAACTTGGGGTAGAGAGCATTAATGAATAGATGAAATAGATTATAATCTACCATGTTATGCTCACATTTACTAGACAAGTTATTCCATCCTTTGATGAAATATTATGTCATTTCAATTTTAACTTTCTTACAATTTATTAAGTGAGATAAGGTATTCTCAAGGAGATCACTAGTTTGAAAATATTATACTAAGGAGTGAACTATATCTTGTAAGCTAGTGATAAAATGGGATTTTAGTTGATTATACCAATCTAAAGCATCTCTTGAGAGAGTTTTATCTCATATCTTGGTAGAAGAAAAGGTATCAAGTTTGACCCAATATTTATAGAGATTACCCAATGTTTTTAAATGTAATGTGGGATCAGTGGATCCATTGTAACTAATGGTAGGTGTGATACCTATGATGTTAATATTTTAAATTTAAGGTAAAAGATGTTAATTTTAAATATGTTTGGTAATTTTAATAATGAAGGGTGGTTGAGGAATAATTTTACCATGGGAATCCCTAAGGTGGGATGGCGTGAACTTAGATTCTTAACTCCCCATGAAACCTGTTGGTGTTGATTTTGAAGGTGAATGAGATGATTTTGCATGTATATCATTTGATTTCCATTATTAGTTTATAAAGTTTTCATTCTATGTAGTGTTTAAAATAAAATTTTATAAGTTTGGGAAATATTTTGATTAGTGTGTGTAGCATACAAAGCATTGGTATTGGTATTAGTGGATCAAAATACATTATGAGTAGTGGCATGTGTGGCATTAGTCACATGAGAAGCATTGGTAGAAAAGGAATCACTAGTAGCATGATTAACATATATATAAAAAGATGAAATAGTGTAATGATTATCATTAGAATAAAAATAAGAACTATGGGAATTATTAGTATTGGTAGCAAAGTATTCACAAGTGGCCTGATTGAGGATGAGGCTCTTTATAAAAGGTACACTAGATGTTGAATCAACCATGTTAGTGGAGATACATGGCATGGAGATTGAAGAGGTCATATAAGAATAGGTCATGGTGTGGGAAGGATTTATAATATAAGGGAAAGGTTGAGAATCAAAGAAATTATCACCCCTAAAGCCATGAGATAATTAAGGGGAGGGTGAAATAGACTCTTAAACTCGAGCACCTATCATTTGAATATAGATGGTTGAAGGGTCCTTTCATATATATTGAGAAAATTAATTAGTGAAGAATATCATTTTAGGTGTGTAATCTAATTCACAATCATCTTCTAAGGATAATGGAGGATTATAAACTGATGATGAATGAGAAGTCTCATAATTTGTAGTGAGAGTGGTAACATGCACATTAATTTCATCTAAAGTGGAAGCTACAGGCTATTTTTGGGGAAACCTATTAAGATGGGGAAAAAATATAATGTTTTTTGGATTAAACATTGTATTATACTCAAATAGGAAATTCATGATGAGAAAGATAGGATAAAGAGGTGATGAAAAGAAAAGTCAATAAATAGGATGCAAAATTGAACTGGTTGACTATGCTCTGTAAACTAGGGAATAGAACTAGGAAAAAGAGAACATAGTTATATAGTTTGAATCTGTAATTTTCAATAGGGAAAAAAATAGAAAAAAATTGAACATATATTTATAGATTGATGATGTACTATTGAATAGGGAACATGCTAAGAGAAAACAAGACACAACTAGATAGATCGACTGTGTACTACTTAGATAGGGAATGAATAGAAAGATAAGGATTCATAATAAGATAGGTAAATTATGTACTATAGGTAGATATAATAAAAAAATTATAACATACCATGTCAATAGGGATGACAGTGTTCTAGAAGCATAGATGTTGGACAATATAATATGTATGAAAATGAAATTGAGCACACAATAAATTAGATTAATGTAATTGATCCAATTGAAACACATAACACAAACATTGAACCAATATAGCTAATACAAGTTTTGTAATAAAAAATAAAATGATAAAAGAGAAAACAACAAACTTGAATGTAAATTCTAACTAATTGGTCATTCTTGAATGTTGTTAAGTTATAACCAAGTTTAATTTTGATGCAAATAAGAAGTTGACTATAATGAGGAACTAGAAATAAATCTAAGGCTATTTTAAGAAGTTTAGGATGAAAGGGATAAATATTGGTGATATTAATAGCTTGGTATTATGGTCTACCCCCTCACATCATAGTCTTATAATGATAAGTGTATCAAGTTCTTTGAAAATATATACTATTAACCACATGTTTTAACTTGGATAGAAACCTAGGTTAGCTTCTCCCTTGGTGATGAAATTGAAGTAGGTAAGCCTTGGGAAGAAAAAATTTTAAATATTTTCGTGTGTCAAGTGATCTAGATGTGTGTGCAAAAGATGAAAATAGTGTGAATAAAATGCTAATTTTAAAAACCACCTAATTAATCTATGTTTTTTACTCTAATAATCCAATAAATTGAAATGAAAAGTGAATTAATTACTAGTAAAAAAAGGTTAATTCCTTGATAATGAAGAGTACATAATCAATTTAGGTGACATTGTATGCAAAGAATGTAGAACATAGTCAACTGGGTCACTAATATTATATAGAAGCAAGATCTAGAAGAACAGTCAAATATGTCAATAGTGCCTTCAAGATAGAAGACAAGCTACAAAACTGTGTTGAGTTGGTCGACTTAGTTGGATGTAGGATTGTAATTTCATAGAATGAAAACTTTTGAAAAATAATACTAAAAAGGAAGAACTTAAATTATAGATGGACAAATAATGAACCTTGGTGGGTTTAAATATGTTTATATTAAAACAAATTATGTTTTTATACTCAAATGTTGATTCAAAAAAAAATTCTAACAAATTTATCTAGATCAATGGAGTTTACAAAACCTATGTGCTGAAAAATGAATTGTGAACAGAGCGGATTAGATCAACTATGTTTGAAGACCTATATGCTAAAATAATATGATTGCAACATAGTTTATTGATTTGAATATGTATGCAAGTATGATACTAAGAAATAAGACTACGTTGAACTAATTGATCTAATCACTTGTATTTAGAGAAGACTTGCACATATAGAATAATCATTTTAGAGTGATTGTGTGTTAAACCTATGCACAAACTGTTATAACTATATTGACAAGTTTTATATATTACTATAAAAATATAATATACTAATAAAATGAAAGCATGAAATAAAACCTACAAGTGCTTGATTCATGTTGGGTTCACTAGAATGTATACAAAGTAGAATACAACTGATTTATTAATCAATCCTAGATCAAAGAATATAAATCCTACATACACTTCTGATTGTTGATACATTAGACATTTTGGGTCACAACCAAGATGGATATTATAAAACTAACTGAAGGATATCTTACCACAATAAAATCAATAAATAGAGTTATACATCCTCTATAAAGTAAAACTATGTAATAACCCCAGCTATGTGCTATGTTTTCATATTCACAAAGTAAATGACAAGGAATGTAGAATATAATCTAATGTGCACCCAAACTTGTAGCTTAAAGTGGGGGTAATAAACATAAAAGTAAACATTCATAAAATATCTACTCTTACAAAGGAAGAATAATGTTATGAATACTTATCTTTGAAGATGAACCTACTGAACTTCAATCTCTCCCTTGGCCAAGGTGCTTTGTAAAAGGTTCTTTTGGTGTATAAAGATAAAAAATACAAGTCAAATATAGGTTACACAACTTCTCTAAGTATCCAAAATAATTATCCATAAGACAAGATGTGTATATCCAAATAAAGTATTGAAACCCTAAGCTATGCTCCTCAAATAGATTGGTGGATAAGAAGATGAACAATATAATATTCTTCTTCTTATCTTCTCTTCTCTATAAATGATAGAAATGGATGTGTATATATATTTGAATGTAGCCATAAGCCTTTTTAAAATTTTAGCTAACAGAGTTATCCCAATGAACTCTATATCATTATTTGATAAAAATAAGTTAGATGTCAGTTTAGGTCAACTAGAGCTAACCTAGACCCATAACATGATTTTAACTATTTGAATACAAGAATAATGGGGATGAAAATTTAATTTCAACCATTAAAATGGGTTTTAGGCTTAGGAAGGGTCTAATTAATATAGTGAAAATATTAGAGTGTGAAAGAGAGGAGGCAAGGCCTAGGTAAATACATAGGATAAGGTTGTGTAAATAAAAAGGGATGGTATAGGGGACAACAATCCTGAAAATCACCAATGGTGTACCCACCCCTTTCCATGTTCACCCTTTCAAGTGTTCACTTAGATTTATTGATATTCGATAGGTTCATGCAAAAGAAAAAACATTAGTAATTGATAAAGTTTGAAAATATTATGTGTATACAATTACTAGATGAGGTTAGGTTCCCCCTCAACCAAGACAAGTGAAATGTATTTAGATAAATCCTCCCCATCCCCAGAAAAATATAGTGGGACCAAGGGATAAATCAAGAGAATATGATACTATTTATAAAATAAGAAACACACCATTTAATATCTATATGTTAGAGTTTCTTGAAAAGGCTAACATTTTAAGGATATTATTTACTAAGAATTAAATCAAACTTCTATGGCCTTTAACATAGATCCCTATTATTTTTAATTTGGTATCAATACTTTGGAGGATATTGAGTATATTATTTCTTTTCATAATGATGATTTTTAGTCATAATAAACCATTGATTAAAATTTACCACTATTTATACAAGCTCAAGTCAACAACAAAAACATGAAAATAGTCCTAGTTGACAATAGGTCATGGCTTAATATTTGTAATATTACATTTATTCAAACATTGGGTGTAAACATGGTATCCATTAAAATGACATATAAAAATATAAAAGGGTTTAATGATGTGCCATGCCAAGCTTTAGGTTCTATCACATTAGATATTATAGTGGGATAAAAACCCTATCTACATAATTTTATGTAATACCTAATCATTTACATTATAATTTGATACTAGGTAGGCCATTTATAAATGCAATTTACCTTCCACTTTACAAAAATGTGTCAATTTTATACATAATATATATGTGTGTACACATATCTAGATAACAATCATCCCTTTTCATATTATAAGGTTATTTAACCTACTACTCATAATTCATCACCTTTGGGGGCACCCCAACCTACCATAATTCCACCACCACATATTTTTCCCATAGAGTAGATGCATGCATATGAGTTTCATGAGTTTGGTATAGATAATCTACAACTACCTTCCATAGATACCTCTACATCACATACATCACCACCCAAGATTGATAATAAGGAACATATGCAATAATTACCATTATTGGTAAACTTAGAGGATCCAAATAATTTTTACAAAAATAATCCCAATAGTGATTCCAAGGATACTTCATGGGAAAATACAAATACAAATCCAATGAATATTGATGATTATTTATTTTGTTAAATTTTAATCCAATTTGCTTGTTGAGGTCAACATACCACCATTTCTAAAAAATGGGGACCCTTGAGTCAAATTATGAAAATTGTGTCATAATATATATATATCATGTTTTTACATTGTTCATAACTCTCATTTGGATTAATGTACATGTTGTCAAATGATCATGGTTTCACCCCTTCTAAAGTTGCTAACATTTTATCTCTATATTCTAGGTTTTAGGTTAAATGGAGTTCATTCAAAATGGGTAATACTTAGGTATTTGTGTTTAAATTTTTTTCTAGCCTTTGGTCTATAATTGGTTAATGGAATTCATATTTAAATTGATAAAAAAACATAATCTAATATTTTAACCTAGGTTATTTTTAAATTCAAATTTGGTAGGACCATTTTACATGGGAATGATTAATTTGCTATGGACCTAATTTAATTTTTATCCTAAGGCTTAGTCATGTTTTTCAACACAACCAAGTCTTAGTCTAAAAATTCTATGGTTGGTCCCTTTACATCCCAAAACCCTTTATTCTATTTTATCTTAGCATGGTCTAACTAGTGCAGGGTCCCTTTTGTATATCCTAAATAAGTCATAAAGCTTTATCCTAACATTTTAAACCCTAGGATAGAACCATATAAATTATATTTTATTATTCATGGGGTTGTCATTATTATGTTTTTAACCTTGGTAAAAAATATTTATTCCAAGTCCCTTTTAATTCGTGAGGTCACTTTAATATGTCTTGGACCTAGCTTAAGAATTTACCCTAAAGCTTTATCCATATTTATTAATACAAATGAAAACCTTAACTTAAGACCTTAGCTTAAGTTCTATATATTCTTAGGGTTAACTTTCATGCTTATTTACAAGATCAATTATCCATATTGGATTAGCCAAGATTGATCCAATGGAGTGTAATGAGCATTAATAATTTAAATCCCTAAAATGATGATAAGTGTCATGAATTTATCAATATCATATTAAGTATCCAATGATTTTGAATCCATTTGATCATGATCCAATGGAGTGCATTATCCCAAAAAAAATTGAGTCGATGGTGAAAAGTGGACATTTACATTTAAAGATAGCTACAGGTAGATGTGATATTGTCATGCATTGAAAGCACATTAACCTGGTATCTAGGAGCAACCCACTAGTGAGAAATTTGACTAAATTCAAACCTTGGAAGCTCAAAAAATTACCTCCAAGGAAGATGCAGAGCTTTATCTAACTTCAGATGCATAGAGAAGAATTCTTAAAGATACATAGTTTGATGCCACTACTTTGAACACTAGAGACATTCATTAGTCTAATCTATTCTAGACAGTTGAGGAGAAACTAGTCATAATCAAAGAAAAGGAGAAGATAATATATGCAAGGAGGAAATAATATGATATGGTGGAAATATAGATGACAAGTCTCCATTTTTTTGTAGAAAAATATGAGGTAATGCATTGCTCAGACATTTTTGCTCCTATTTTTAAATATGCTAAAATTAATTAGGGCATGATAGTTCATGAGCGTAGATTTAGGAAAATTTCCTATATTTCTCCTATAACCTTTGAAAACTACTATAAATTACCCAAACCTAAAGTAGATTTAACCTCAATCAACTAATGGGCTAATAAGAATGACTTAAAGACCATAGTTATCTTGTGGCTATATTCTAGGAATCAAGTGTTTTCTGATCTCAATGGTAACATCCCAATTAGTGAAGTAAACCCTAGAATTAGGATGATCATGACTTTGATGAATCACTTGTGTGGGAATATAACCACCACATATGTAGGCAAACTCTGGGTCCCATTTATTTATTTAATGTTTGAGAAAGAACTCACCCCTCCTATACTGAGTTGATTATCACTTATTTGAGTAGGTAGTTCTCTACAATTAAAAATAAAATCAAGATCCAATTATACATGATGTAATACTTATTGTATGCCCTACTTAACACCACCAAAATCCATAACTTTAGGGAATGGTCACTTGATGGGACACAAGTAGTCTCACAATATTATTTTAGGTTGCATATTTTAAAATATCAAGACCATATTCAATTCATTTGTGATTGTGTTTACCCAACCTTGGTTGAAAACATCACAAGGATCCCACTAATGAGGTTCAACCCTTTAATAAAGAATAATATTGAATCCATGGGATATATATATGGATATATCTATATTTTACTATAGTTAGGATTGAGGAAACCTAATGCACCCAACTTAGGCTACCAGTTCAAGTGCTAAGCAAGCTAGCAGAGTAGGAATTAGACTACTAAATATGTAATGAGATAGATGGTTTGTGTAAAAACAAGATGAAGGGATTACTCCATGCCCTCCCCATAATCATTTTTAGGACTATATTTCAATAATGGGATAATATATAAGTTGTCTCTAAATATAGAACCTCTTTTAATTTGTAAGTTTATGAGCTGAGATAATGGGACCCCTATGGAAGGGTTGATAAATATTTGAATATAAAAGGGATAAGTATGACTTATGAGGACCAAAATGGACCTTATAAACCCATGTACACTAATGCATATTCATTTTCTAAGGTTTTTGGGAGATTGAAGAAACATAACATCAAGTTAAAAGCCAAGATGTTCAAAGAGAAAAATGGAAGTGATGAAAGGTGGTAGTTAAGACCTAGATAGTACCATTTTCTTGGTAGAGAGTCATACACACATCTACGAACACAAACATAAAAGCAAGAGGCACTAGTTACACAAAGGCTATAATATAAGAGACCTAATGAGATAACATCATCTTTAGCCTAGATAACATAACAAGGATCACCAATTGAAGAGATTAACATATTAGCATCAGAACCTAGGGAAATAATTAACGATGCACTTACCATGATATCTAATACTTACCATTGAATGAAGAAGAGGCTGAAGTGAATAGAAATAGAAAGAAAAGGGGAAGGAATTAGACTTGGACTTGGTTCTATTGAATACCCTAAAGAGAAAAGTTGAGCTGGCATAGGTCCTAATAGGAAGCAAGAGGCACAATTTGATCTTCACTCACCCTTTACATGAGATCACCATTTTTAGTGAGGAAAACCCAATCTAGGGCCCAATCATCCCTAAATTGTTTGTATATGGAAAAAATATACCTACTATACATCATCCTTGATAAATTATAAAGTCATTCAACATCACTATCCATGATGAACTCAAGCCATGCATAGTTTCTCTATAAAAGGAATAGGATCAAAAGATGATAGCTCTAGGGGAGCAAGTGAAAAATATATGGAAACCCCAACCCCAAGGATAAAAATGTCTTTATTTGGTGTTAAATACAGCCCAAAAATTACCAGTTAGAGATTGTGAATAAGAAGAAAGCCATAGTCAGAGGAGTAGAGTTCACTTTTTAAAAGGTGGAACCATTTATTGGCTTGAATATAGTATGAAGATAAAAACCAATAGAAATCCCTATTTTTGAGGAAAATTTGCTTGAATTGGCCAAAGCATAGTCAACCCAATTATAGGCTACCTTCAAAGGCATGCAGTAACATAAGGAGAATCTACAAAAGTAAAAGGAAAATTTAGAAAATGAAGCTATATTGTTAGTTCCAACTTCTATGATTAAGATGTTTGAAGCATCCTTCTGTGATTAAGATGTTTGAATCACCTTCTTTGACATTTTGAATTATCCAAAGGTAATAAGATCCAAATAGAATATATTGAGCCAATAATATTTATCAGTAGAAAGCTTAATCGCCCAATTATAGAATTCAAGTGATAAAATGAAATAATTGACCAACATCTTGATGGGAGAGCATATCCCTAGTTTAAAGACCATTACCCTAGCCCATCTCAACATAGTAATGGGATTGATTATGGATAAGATCAAGGGTTTGATCACATGGTCTAAGTATTTATAAGGTTTCTTTGAGGATAACAAGGAACTGTTAAACATGATATAATACTTCCTAGGAACCATGATCATAAAACCAAACACACTCAACCCCATGGGCCTCATCATGGATGAAATTTTCAAACACAAAACCACCATAGTTATGTAGGAAGTTAAAAGTAGAAGCCAAGGCAAATCTAGAGTAGACAATAACAGGGTCATGGATATGATCCTAATAACAGAGGGAAAAATTGCTAAAGTAAGGAGCATTAAATAAGCCTTAGGAATAAATTATAGATACCTTAATAACTTGGGAGAATAATAAGATGAACTTTCATGGAGTGTATTGTTAACATCAGGTTGATTGATAAGCAACATGAGAAGGCAATGAAGGTTCTTCAATATAAATAGGGGGATGTATCAACACAAGGGCCTTAAATATAGTTAGAAAACTTATTTTTTTTAGAAATATTATAATATTTTGAAAATATATTATTATTATTATTATAAAGGCATGTGCAAATTGTAAATTACATTACCTATATGTCATCCCATTATGTAAAGTCTAGTGTATTCTAGAACTTTATAAAAAAGGATAGCTAACCTTACACTTATAATTTTGTAATTGGATATGACTAACCAACATACTTACCTTATTTAAAAGGAGTATTATCAATTGTAAAAAAGGGGCAGTTCTCAGAGCCAAGATTTAATTGTAACTTTTGAACAATTAATATAAGCAAGGAATTCAACAAAAAAATTCTAGCTTTACTCATCTTTTGTTATCCTAGCTTCTCTCTCACTTGTTTTTTCTAATTTTAGATTTGAATGATTTTTATGGTTTCATGATGTGTACATTTAAATGTAGATATATTAACTTGTGAAAACACTAGGTTAATTGAAAGTCTTTAGGTTCATTTCATTTGTTTACTCTTCTTACATTTGGGTTATTATTGTTTACTTGTAGGGGTAAATCTTTAAAGTGAACTTGATTCTTAGTTGCATTATTTCACACAATACTGAGATGTTTTCTTGATGTCTAATATGATTTGAGCTTATGCTAATCCATATCATGAATTGGTTAAGTGCATACTTGGATGATATTTGAACTTTGTCATGATATCTAGAATGAAGTTCAATAACATATCTTCTCTACATTACCTTTCCTTTTACCCCTTTTTTTAACTAGATCACCCTAGCTTAATATTCATTGTAAATACCCATCTCAGATTAGTATTCATCATAATTCACCATTCCTAACATAAACATACTTCATATTTTGCATAGACTAACTTTGGCCAAGGTGGATCCCAACCACCAAATATTATAAATATTATGGAATAGTCCACTTACTTTACCTCTATTTCATCAATAGATAATAGGATTATCATAACTTGAACTGAAGCACTAAATTATTATAAATCTAAATTGAGAAGTGTTCTTGAGCACTATGGGCACTTGTGATGCATATTTAGGCATCAATAGGTAGGGCTTTGCTGACACTAGGAGGGTACCTTAGATCCTTGTAGATTTAAATTATTTTTTCTCATTTTTGTGAATTGAGTCAATAGATTGGTGTAACCTTTACACAATCATGCTAATATTTGTTCAATTATGTAAATATCATTAATCGTTATGGTCTTTGACCGATATTTTTTCTTCTTTTTTTAAAAGATCAACATTCTTTAAAGGCATATGCTTAATTATGGTAAAGATGGCTTAAGATTTATAAATTCAATAGGTTTGAGGTTAGTAATAGCTATTTTGATCAAATATTGATAGATCCTTTAGTAATTTGATTTTATATAATCTTGAACGTGTAAATGTCAATCATATTTATGTATTTGGACACATATTTGAGTTAACTTACTTAGATATTTCTATCCTTTGTCATCTTGTATATGAATCTTTGAAAAATTTACTTAATGTGCAAGTTTGATCATTGTTCCCTACAAAGATAATACTGACACATCATATTTCAAATATTATTTAAAACCCATAAGATTTAATCACCAATAATCAAGACAAGGTCAAGTTTAGATACTATAAAACCTCTACTTCAATAGAAGTTCATAGTATAACTATGTGGGATAAAGGTTAGTGTAGACATTCAAATTATTTTCCATCTTTGATAATTTAGAGTGCTCCTATGCTCAATCCCTATCAAGGTATAGATGAGATAGGTGGTTCTTAGATTAATGTGCTAGGTGTGGTACATGACCTTCCTCATAATCTTATAAAGTATTTGCCAACGTTTAGTCATAGTGGCATTATAACTACCAAAGAACACATTAAGAGTATTAAAGTTGCATTCAAAATGCTGAATGTGACTCATGAAGATGTAGCATGTAGACTATTTCATTTCACTTTTAAATATGATGAATATGATTGGTTCCTAAACCTCCCTAAAAATTACATTATGATTTGGGTTAACTTTAGTAATGTCTTCATTGTCTAGTTTGGTAAAATCATTAGTGCTTGTGTCATGTAGCAATAATTCACCACAATAAAAAGGGATGCAAATGAGTCCATAAGAATACTCAAATCTAGGTTCTAAAAAATATTCAGTAGGACCATGGCTCCTTATAGACCTGATGAGGATTTAGCCTTGGAAATACATAAGGATGCCTTGGATCCTATGACTTTTGTGTTTTTAAAGAGAGATGTTGGGCCCATAAACACATTAGCTTTAGCTTATACTAAGGTTGTGATCATTAATGACCAAATGTAACCCCAAAAAAAATTGGCATAATCCATTCCTAATGATAATCCACATTTCCCATTCTAATTTTTATTCCCAATCTTAACCAAAATATGCTTGCCCTGAACCAAATTTTAGTCTTAAACCAACTACCCTTGACAAAATTTTCATCCTACCCAAAACCTAGGATTCTTGAATAATGCTACCAATGGATCTCATCAACAAGATCTTAAATTTTTTATGCCTATAGCTAGTGATAACACTCAAGTTGATAATTTTGAGGCCCTATATAATGAGAGTGATTATATCCTTAAGATGGCTCAAAAGCATAGCATTGACTTCCTTAGGTTGCAAAATCAAGTAAGCAATATTGGAGAGAGATCTAGTAGGAAGTTATCCTTGTAGATGTTTAATAGGCCCAATAATAGATTTTGGAATGATATTTACCACAACAAAAATAATAATGAGCCTTAATCTATAAAGAATGTGCTTAATATAAATCTTACTAATGTTGATTTACCTGACTATTATAGAGTTCATTACACTTCTAAGAATGGGGAAATAAACTATGTTGAATATTGTAATGCTTTTTAGGCCTTCCAAGAAGAATTAGATAATTTTGAAATTATCCCTAATAAGGATTATGATGCAATAACATCTGATTCCTCAAGGTCATATAGATCCAAATCTCATGGTGGAGACATTTGAGTTCCCTTTCCAAGAGGACAATGAGGTTGAGGACATTCTTGAAGAGATTCATACTTTTCAGTAATTTTTGAAGAAGACTTATCATCTGACAAACTAGGATTAGAAGAAACCATTGATCACTTCAACTCCTCTAAATAATTTTGAGACTCCTCTTGATACTACCTTAGATAACAATCCAAATCCACCTAAGGTAAACACTTCTAAACCCAATGTTGATAGATCTAATTATTCCAATAGGAGTGGGTATACAATAGTATAAGGCATTAAAAATATCAAATCTAACATTACTTTTCATGAGTTGACATAGATCAATAAACAAAGGGACCTATTGTTGGAATCTTTGTCTCAAAATACTCAGAAGTCTCAAAATTTTGCACATGCTAATATTTCAATAGACAAAAATAAGGTAGATATTTCTCCTTTCCTACTTACAGTAAGGACTTTGGTAAGAATTTTCATTAATTTTTATTAGATTATAGGGCATTTACAAATATAATGCCTAAGGGTATTTGTAAATAATTAGGTTTGACTCCCATTAAATTTGATAGAATTGTAACTCAGCTAGATAAATCAAGAGTTAAATTGATAGGTAAATTATTGAATGTTCACATGTAGATTGACTCAGACCTAAGGATCTAATAGTTCATTGACATCTAGTTAAAGGACATCCCTATTGCTTATGAAATGCTATTGAGTAGAGATTGGACTAGGAGCTTGAATAGTTATATGTCAATAATTTTTTTACATATGTGGTTACCTTAGAAGGGAGTTCCTAAACTAAAAAGGATAGAAAGGGATCCTAAAATGAAGTATATGATGATTGAGTATAATGAAATAAATGAAAGGGTCAACATAGTTAACTTAGATCTTGGTGTTTAAAATATTGACACCATAAAGGTATGTAACTCTAAAAATTCTCATGTTTTGCCTAGATTATGAAAAATTTATTTTGATTGTGCTAGATGCAAATCTAGTTTTGGAGTAGGAGTGGTGTTAATCAATCCCATTGGGAAAGAGCACAATTCTGCTTACAAACATTAGTTCTCATGCACCAGTAATTTGGCTAAGTATGAAGCACTTATTCTTGGATTATAATTTGCAATCAAGCATGAGACCAAGGAACTATAAGTTTTTGGTGATTCTAATCTAGTGGTCAATCAGGTCAAGAGTAAATATCAATGCAAATTGTCCTATCTTAGGAAGTATAAATTTAGAGTGTGGGAATTAATTGAATTTTTTAATGCTTTTAACATTGTCTCAATCCCTAGGGAAGAAAATAAGGAGAATGATGAACTTGATTAATCTTCATCCAACCTTATGCCCAATCAAAGTTACAAGTTACAAAACCCTACAATCTAACTAAACCCATGTCCCTCAGTACTATATAACATCAACCACTTGTAGGTATTTGGTGATGGTCAATAGATCGAAGACTTCATGACTAGTTTTGGGGTGTTTGAGGGTTATATTATTGATGAAGCTAGTTTCCTTGATGGTGATAACATTGAAATCAAACTTGATGACAAGCTTATTTAGTTAAACGATAATAAGATCCCCAAAATCATGATAGAATTAAAGAGAATATTTAATTTTGATAGACTAGTTGATGTTACTAAGGTTCCCAAAGTAAGTGGGAAGGATTATAACACAATTGATATTCAATTACAAGGTCAACCTTAGCTGGTTAATATTGGTATAGATTATACAAACATTGATTCCAAAAGAGACAAATAAATGCTGACCAAATATAAAGATATCATAGCATGGTCCTATGATGACCTAAAGGTCTTTGATCCAAAGGTCATAACTCACACCATACCTTTAAAATAAAAATTCAAACCTTTCAAATAAAAGCATAGGCCTATCAACCTAATCTTATAACCACTAATATATAGAGAGGTCAAGAATATTTGAGATTATAAAATTATGTTTCTGATTAGGCATTACACTTGGGTTACTAATTTATTCCTAGTTAAGAAGAAAAATGGTTAAATCTAGCTATGCATTGATTTTAGGAATCTAAATAGAGCATCTGAGAAAGAGAATTATCCCCTAGCTTCTCTTAACCAACTAATACAAATTGTTTTTGGTTATACCATGGTGTCCCTTCTTGATGATTTTTCATGGTATAACTAGGTGTTGGTCAACCAAGAGGATATGATGAAGACTACTTTTACTAGCAAGTGGGGAATGTTTTCCTACAAGATAATGCCATTAGAATTGATAATTATAGGTTTAACCTTCTAAAGGGCTATGGATCAGGGTTTCCAAGGTCTTGTAGGTAAGTGCATTATTATATACATGGATGATCTAACTATATTTTTTAATAATACGGAGGATAATATTATGCATCTATTATAGGTATTTGAAATATGAAGAAGTATGGGGTTTATCTCAACCCAAAGAAAATTAGTTTTTGTGTTACTGAGGGAAAACTATTAGGACATATTATCACTAATGAGGGAATCTCTATAGACCCTAATAGAGTAAATGTAATATATAATATAGAGTCCCCTAATAATAGGAAGGAATTGAGTCATTCTTTGGTAAAATAAATTTTGTAAGAAACTTTATTTTTGGTTTTACAAAAATAGTGAAACCTTTGAATGACAGGTTGAAGAAAGAGGCTAAGATCAATTTAAATGAAGATACAAAGAGGGATTTCATGGACCTCAAGAAGGAAATTGGACAAGCTCTAGTCCTGATAAGTATCGACTTAATTAAATATGTTTATCTTTATTTATTTTCTTTAGATAATATAATGGTTATAGTTCTAAATCATACGATAGATGGATGTGACCACCTAGTTGCTTTCATGAGTATGAATTTTAAAAATGCTGAGTTAAATTACTCTTTGATTAAGAAAAACATGTGGTCTGGTTAAGGTAGTAAAATATTTTAGTCATTATATCTTTAGAAATAATGTGCATACCATTATACTAGACCCAACCACCAAAATCATGATAAGTTAAAATGAACTAGGAGAAAGGAGAGGTAAGTGGATGTCTGTATTCCAAGAATATGACATTGAGATGAAGAAAAATAAATTGGAAAGGTTTTAGGGTTTGATTAAATTAATTAATAATACTAAATACAAGATAAATATTATGTAGGTAGAGCACCAAAATTTTAGACCTAATGATTGGTATGATCCCATTGTCTACTTACTAATCAATGTTTATTGTCCTATGGGGTTAAGTAAAGAACAAAAGATAGCTCTAAGATTCAAGGCAACTCATGTTCTGACTAAAAATGGAGTTGTTTATAAGAATAACTTTTAATGTGTTTACTTGATATTTGTCTCCAAGAGTTAATAAACTAAGATCATGAGCACCTTCCATGAAAAATAAGGAATTAGACATCCATCTAAAAGGATTATAACATACGAAATATTAAGGGCTAGTTACTACTAGCCTACAATATTTAATGATGATCAAAATAATGTGATAAATTTCCACTCATGCCAAGTCTTCAACACCAAAGAGCCTAAAATATCCATGCCACTAAGATCAATAATGATTAATAAACCCTTTTCCCAATAGAGGCTAGATTTTGTGGGGGTCATTAACCCCAATTCCTCTAATGGTCACAAGTACATTATGAATTATACCAACTACTACACTATATGGATTAAGGAGGTAACAACTAAAAAGTGTAGGGCCAAAGAGGTGATCAAATTTTAAAAAAAACATATGCAACAAGTTTGGGACACCGGTATCTCTTATTTGTGACAATAGATATAATTTTATATTGATAGAGATGATAGAATGGGCATATTCTAACAACATCATCCTCAAGTTTTCATCAAACAATTATCCTCAAGGTAATGGAGTATTTGAATCAAAAAATAAGAACTTGATGAAGGATATAAAAAAGTCTACAACTAATAAACCTATAACTTGTCATAAGCTACTTAAGTATGCCCTTTGGGTAGATAGAACTAGAATCAAACAAGATCTCAAAGCATCACCATTCTAGTTAGTTTATGTTCAAGAACCCATCTTGCCCTTCACCCTTAAGTTATCAACATATAGGTTCATGTAAGAGTACATAGAGGAGAACCAATAATTTGTAAATTCAAGGTTGTTAAATATCATACAGATGGAAAATACAAGAGAAGAGGATTTTTATGGTTTTAATAGACACCAAACCACTATCAAAAGGTGGTTTGATAAACACTCAAAAATTATGGTGTTTAGGCAAGGAAACTTATTTATTCTTTGGGACAAGGCATCTAAGCCTAAAGGTAAACATGGGAAGTTCACACTTCTTTGGATAGGTCCCTAATTGATAGCCAAGATACTTGGAGACGACACCTTAAATCTAAAATACTTATAAGAAGCACAATTCACACTGACCACTAATGGGAAATAACTCAAGCACTACTTCTCTACTATCCCACCTAGAATCTTCATGGAATGATTTTAAGATTAGTTATATTTAATGTAGGTAGGCTATATTAATTTCTTTCTATTCTTTCCTTCCTATCCGTTGTTTGTACAAATGTTTGTATATATTTTTTTTTGTGTTTTTTCCTTACTTTCTATTTGTCTACTTTATATCTAGTGTGTTTACATTATCTTCTTTATTACTTAATCCAAATAAGTCATTTTGGACAATCCCTCAGAGAAAGATCTATATAATTTGTCAAAAAACCCTCACAATACAAGAATGTAGGTATGATCTCTCAGTATTGGTTAAACATGGATTATTAAAATATGATCTTAATATTATATTTTAGAGAAACTAGTAAATAATAATTAATAAGTTAATTTGTCCTTGATATTACAATTTTTTTTATCTGAGTTAGGTTTAAGAATGATTGTACATGTAGGATGAAAGATTAGATTATTAAGATACAGTCATGCCTGCACTTAAAAAAACATTAACTATCTGGGATAAAGTTTACAACTAAAGATGATTATTTGAAGACCAAAAATTTGACCAAATCCCTAAACCTAGCTAACCTAGTTCCCAAATTTTTCTAGAAAGTCAAAATTACTTTAAAAATACAAAAGATAAGAACCTTATTACAAAATTCAATAAAGTTATGATCCAAGGTGATTCTAGTAATCTCCATTCAGGCTATGGATGCCTCGCTAGCAGTGGAGCAAGGTCTTGAATGGATGCAAACACATCTCTATTGGGGATGTGGACTCCTTGATGGTATTAGAGCAATGCTCAAGCCTTTTTTGAGGTAAATAATGGGTTTTAATGAATAACCAAACATGTTAAAAGTTAGTGTTAATTATTAAAGTTATGAACCTATAAGTTGTTTTCCAAATCTTGTGGCAATTAGTAAGTGGAATCAAATCACAAACATAACATGGCTATATCTTGATGTTTGATCCTAATCCTACATTTGTAAGATTTATTCTAACCATGAAGTGATCTTAATAATAGTTCCTGATCAAACGTAATAAGTAGCTTAACTATTAGTCTAAACCAAAGTCTAAATTCTAACATATTGTTATGTTTACCAAAGAAGTTGCCATTTGTTAAGGTAAAAATACCCCCAATTTTGAAAAATGTGGACCCTTGTGTCAAATTGTGTGAAAATATATATAGCATGTTTTCACATTGTTCATAACTCTCATTTGGATTAATGGACATGTTGACAAATGATCATGGTTTTACCCCTTATACATTTTCTAACACTTGATCTTTGCATTCTAGGTTGTGGAGTTCATTTTAAATTGCCAATACTCAAGGTTTTGTGTTTTAATGTTTTTATATCCTTTGGTCTATGATTGGTTAAGGGAATTCATGGTTGAATTGATAAAACCCTAGTCTAAAATTTTAACATAGGGTCCTTTAAAATTCAAATTTGGTGGGAACATTTTACATGGGAAAAATTAATTATGCTATGGACCTAATTTAATTTTTGTCATGAGGATTAGTCATGGTTTTCAACACAACCAAGCCTTAGTATAAAAATTCTATGTTGGGTGACTTTACATCACAAAACCCTTTATTCTCTTTTATCTTAACATGGTCTTGTTAATGTAAGGTCCCTTTTGTATATCCTAGTCAAGTCATAAATCTTTATCCTAAAGTTTTAAACCCTAGGATAAAACCTTATAACTTATCTATTTTTCTTCATAGGGTCCATTCTATTATGTTTCTGACCTTGGTCTAAAATATTTATGCCAAGTCCGTTTTAATTCAAGATGTCACTTTAATATGTCTTGGACCTAGCTTAAGACTTTAGCCTAAATATTTATTCATATTTATTAATATTAATGAAAACCTTACCTTAAGACCTTATCTTAATTTTTATATATTATCAAGTCTAACTTTCATGCTTGTTTGTAGGATTAATGATCCATGTTGTTTCGGCCAATATTGATCCAATGAAGCATAAAAATCATTAACAATTATAAGCCCTAAAATGATGACAAGTGTCACAAGTTCATCAATATGATATGAAGAATCCAATGGTGGTGCATCCCTTGAATTTTGATCCAACAAAGTGCATTTGCCTATATAAAAGTGATCTGATGATGCAAATTGGACATTAACCTTTCAAAAAATCTATAGGTATACACGAGATTGCCACGTAGTGAAAGTATGCTAACCTGGTAGAGATGATAGAATATAGAGAGTAGAAGCCTTGTGGAACTGCCAAGTGGCAAATGCATGAAGTAGAGTGAACCTAGAAGTGACAAGTGGAAAACTTAGTAAGGATTCCCAAGAAGGTAATTTAAAATTGATGGTCACATGACAATTAAATACATTCATGTGGATGTCAAATGATGGGTGCACAAATGTCAAAATTAAGCTCAATAAAGATTAATGAGGAGGTACCTAAAAATTTATGATCATGTAGACGTCAAAGACATTCCCTTAGATGTCAAATGACTGGCATGTAGATTTCCATTTTAAGATAGACATTCAACGTAAACATTTCAATAGGCTTGGGACCAATGACATTCAATCTTATGGATCAAAATAAATAAATCATGTTGATTCATGCATATCAATCTAATAGTGCAAGATAATTATGAAATCTTCAAAAGATAGCTATCAATTAAAAAATATTAATAAGAAAAATTCCACAAAAATGGCACAGGAATGACATAGGAATGCCACATAGGTATAAAATGACAAATCTAAATATCTTATGGGTTAATAAAGGTAAAGGTATAAATTCAAAGATCCAAATAAAATCTAAGGAATAAAGTTCATAGATGATTGATAAGCTATTTATATTAAGACTCTGAGAGCACTTTTGGAAAATATATAACACACATTAAAAACCTTAATGGAACCCTATATTGAATGCAACTGAGCCCAAGAAAGTAGGATTATCATCTGATCAAGATATAATTAATCTAGAGCTAAATAGAAACACACTAGTGAGTAATTTGATTGAATTCAAACCATGGTAGCCTAAAAAGGAACCTGTAAGGAAGATGTGTAGATTTATCTAAATTTATACATAAAGGGAAGAATTTTCAAAGATACACAGTTCAACACCACTAATTTGAATGCTAGAGACATTCATTGGTCCAAGCTAATCTAGACAATTGAGGAGCAACTAGTCATAATGAAAGAGGAGGAGAAGATTATATATGTAAGGAGGAGATACTATGATATGGTGACAATTAAAATTATATGTCTCCATTTCACTGTAGCAAAATATAATTTACTATAATGATTAGACATTCTTTTTCTTATGTTTAGAGATGCTTAAATTAATCAAGGTAAGATAGTTAAAGAGTGTAGCTTTCATAAAATTGCCTATATTTCTCCTATAGCCTTTTAGAACTATTATAAATTACCCAAACCCCAAGTATATGTAGCCTAAATCAATGAATGGGCCAAGAAAAATGACCTAAAGACCATCCTTATCCCATGGCTATATTTTAGGAATCATGTTTTCTCTAATTTCAATGGTAATATCCCAATTAACTAATTGAAACCTAGGATTAGGATGGTCATACTCTAATGAATTGGTTATGTGGGAATCCAACCACCACATATGTGCACAAAATATGGGTACCCTTTATTTATTTCTTGGTTTATAAATAACCCACCCCTCTTATTGGTGAGATGTTATCACTTATTTGAATAGGCAATTCTCTACAATTAATAATAAAACTAGGAACTAATTCTACATGATGTCATACTTGTTTGATGCCCTATTTTCCACCACTAAAATCCCCAACTTTAGGGAATGGTCACTTGACATGACACAAATAGTTTCCCAATATTACTCCAAGTTGTATATTTTAAAATACTGGGACAATATTCAATTTATTTATGATTTTTTTTACCCAACCTTGGTTCGTGCCATCACAGGTATCCCACTAATAAGGGTAAACCCTACAATAAAGAATACTATTGAATTCATGGGAGATATATGGCTATATCCCAATTTAACTATAAAAAATATTGAGGGAACCCAATCCACCCCACTCAGGCTACTAATTTATGTGCCAACCAAGCTAGAAAAATAGGAAGTGGCCTATCAAATATGCAATGGGATAGATGGTTTATGTAAGACATAGAGGAAGGGACTACTCCATGCTCTCCCTCTAACAATTGGTAGGATTGTGTTTCAATAATGGGATAATATAGAGGTTGCCTTTAAACATATAACCTATTTCTATTTTCAAGTTAATGTGCTGAGACAATGGGACCCCTATGGAAGGGTTGAGAAACATTTGATGGTAAAAGGGATAAATATGACTTATGAGTACCAATTTGGCACTTATGACCCCATATACATTAAAGCATATTCATTTTCTAAGGTCTTTGGGAGATTGAAAAAATATAACATCAAGCCAAAATCTAGGATGCTTAAAGAACAAAAGGAAAGTGATGATAGGTGGCAATTAGGATCTAAACAATACCATTTGTATGGTCTAGAGTCATCCAAACCTCCACCAACACAACCACAAAATTTGGAGGCATTAGTTGCATAAAGGCTAGAAGATAAGAGACCTAATGAAATAACATCATCTCTAACCTCAGTAGTAGAACAAGGGTCACCAATTAAAGAGATTTACATAGTAGCATTGGACCTTGGGGAAATAATTGAGGATGTACTTACCATATTATCTAGTGCTTACCAATTGGATGAATAAGAGGCTCAAGCTGAAGAGATAAAGAAAGAAAAGGGGAAGGAATTAGCATTGGAACTGGTTCCAATAGATACCCTAAAGAGAAAAGTTGAGTTTTCATTGGTCCCAATTGGAAGTAAGAGGCCCAAGTTGATATTCACTTACCATTTGAGTGAGGTCAACATTTTTAGTGAGGATAACCCAATTCAAGGCCCAATAATCCATAAATAATTTATATATGGAAAATTTCAAAATATCCCTAATATACATCATCCTTGGCAAATTACAAAGTCAAACAACATCACTATCCATGATGAACTCAAGCCATGGATATTTTATCTATAAAATGAAGAGGAACAAAGGATGACATTTTTAGGGGAGACAAGTGAAAAATATATTGAAACCCTAACCCCAAGGATAAAAAAGTCTTTAGTGTCAAATTTGACCCAAAAACTATCAGTCTATAGAGGGTGACTAAGAAAAAAGTCATGGTGAGAGGAGAAGAGTTCACTTTTCAAAAGGTCAAACCATTTGTTGGATTGACTCTAGTAAGAGGATAAAAACCAAGAAAAGGCCCTATTTTTTAGTAAAATGTGCTTGAATTGGCCCAAGCATAGTCATCCTGGTTACATGATTCATTCAAAGGCATGAAACAACATAGGGAGAATCTACAAAAAGAAAAAGAAAATTTATAAAATCAAACTATATTGTTAGTTCCTAATTCTATGAGTAATATGTTTAAAGTTTCCTTTGATGACATGTTTAATTCTCTAAAATTAATAAGGTATAGATATAATGTATTTATCCAATAGTATGCAATAAAAAAAATATTAATCACCTAATGGTTGAATTCAAGAGATAAAATGAAAGAATCGACCAAATATTGATGGAAGATCAAATCCTTATTTTTGAAACTATTAGGTTGGCCCACTCAACACAATCATGGGATTGATTGTGGATAATATCAAGGGTTTGAGCACATGGTATAAGTATTTAGAAGGTCTCATTAAGGATGATAAGGAAGTGCTAAGAAAAATACAATACTTCTTGAGGATGATGATCATAAAACAAACTACACTCAACCCCATGGGCCTCATCATAGATGAAGAGTTCAAACACAGAACTACCCAAGTCGTGTAGGAAGTCAAAAGTAGAAGCCAAGGTAAATTTGAAGTGGATAATAAAGGTTCATGCATATGATCCTAATAGAAGAGGAAAATATTGTTGAAGCAAGGATCATTAAATAAGCCTTAGGAATAAATGACATAGACCTGATAAACTTGGAAGACAAAAAATATGAACTCTTTATGGTGCCTATTTTTAACCTCAGGTTGATTAATGAGCAACATGAGAACGTAATGAAGGTTATCTAGTAGAAATAGGGGATTGCATCAACATAAGGGCTCCATAACTAGTTAAGAATATTATTTTTTGTAAAAACTTTGTAATATTTTTAAAATAAAATGTTCTTCTTGTAAAGGCATGTGAAACTTGTAAAGCACATTTTCTATAGGTCAATCCAATAGGTAAAGTCTAGCATATTCTATAACTTTGTAAAAAAGGATAACTATCCTTACACTTGTACTTTTATAATTAGATATGACTAACCAACATACTTACCTACCTTTTATAAAAGGATTATTATCAATTGTAAAGGGGGGAGTTCTTTGAGCCAAGAACTAATTGTAACTTTTGAGAAATTAATATAAGCAAGGAATTTTGCAAAGTTTGTCCAAATTTGCTTATGTATTTTATTATCTTGGCTTCTTTCTCTCTTGTTTGTTCTAATTTCATATTTGAATGATTATTATTAATTCCTAATGTGTGCAATTGGATTCAAATCTATTAACTAGTGCCAATGCTAGGTTAATTTAATGTCTTTAGGTTCATTTCATTTGCTTAATCTTCTTGCATTTGGGCTAATGTTGTTTGCTTACAGGGGTAAATCTTTAAAGTAAACTTGATTCTTATTTGCATTATTTCACAGCATCCTTAGATGTTTTCCTGATGTATGATAGGATTTTATATTATGATAATTCATATCATACATTAGTTAAGTGCATGCTTAAATCATATTGAAACTTTGTCATGATATCTATAATGAAGATCAACAACATCTCTTCTCTGCCTCACCTTTCCTTTGTCCCTTTTTTTAACCAAATCACCCTGACTTAATCTTAATTTTAAATATTCATCTTAGATTAGTCTTTAGATTAGTTCTTGATCATAATTAACCATTCTTATCATAAGCATACTTCATATTTTGCATAGGCTGACTTTGGCCAAGGTGGCTCCCAACCACCAAATATTATAAATATTGTGAAATAGTCCACTTGCTTTACCTCTATTTCATCAATAGATAATAAGATTATCACAACCTATAAATTATGCACTAAATTCATATAATTCTAAAATTATAAGTGTTATTGAAGACTATGGGAACCTATGATACATATTTAAGCATCAATAGGGCCTAGGGGGATGCTGAGATGATTCCAAGGACATAATATTAATACATATATATAAAGGGAAGGTAGTCATTTCTAACACATATAATGGAAATAACATTTTTATCAGTTAAGAACCATCCCACATATAATTTTATCACCATTATTATATTCACTTAATAAATATCATATATATGGATATTGAACTAGTTATTATAATAAATTCAAACATCACACAAGATCAACCACATGTGATGTTATAGATGTTACTTGATAGGAAAGTGATGGACTTGCCTAAAGTACACTACAATTCCATTAGCCACATGTAAAATTAGGATGGTAGACCCATTTTTCATTTTTTTTAAATCATAATACATGTTACAAATACATTCTCATCATTACATTATAAAATTGGCAAGTATAAGGCTAAGGGAAATATATAGATCATATAGTTTACACCTAAGCTGACCAAGGCCCCATAATAGATTCAATCATGCATAAAATAAAAAAAATATTGTATTAATGTTCTAATTATTCATTTTTTCATTGAGAATCAATATCAACAACATATATCCATTGATGAGGACTCAGATCTAAATACATGTATGCTTATATTTTTATAGGATATGGGGCATGACCATGATGAGTTACAATGTGTTATAATTTTCCATTATTACATAGGCCAAATTACATTAATATTTACATATAGTACCAAGGTATTAAACACCCTATTATTCACCATTAACACATGAATTTGAATAGAGGCTACATTTGATCACACATGGTTACGAGAAATGAAAGTTATAGTAGATAAAATAAAAAAATGCCTCACATTCAAATTTAAGGGAATATAGTCTATATTATCCATGATGGTTTTGATTACAATCATATATTATTGAATGAAATGTAACAATATAATTTGATATATCCCAAAATGAGAAATGAATCCTCTTACAAAATTAAGCAATATGTTATTTGAATGCATTGAATTTAGATCAATGCCAAAGAAAAATATAGGTTTCTAGATCACAAGTGGTATATTCATCACAATGATGATGATTTATTTGAGTTTGGATAGTTCTAGATCAATAATTGATGATATACCACTAGATCCCCTTTTTCATTATCCAAACCCCTCATATTTTTTATTTTATTTCTAGATTGTCACATCATATTTACATTTCATATATATGAAAAAATAAAAAAATGTAAAATATTTAATAAAATAATAAATACTATAATTATGCATGTTTATATGTATTCTATCATACATTGGTTTAGTTTGGAATAATATTTTATATAGGTTTTAGCCATTTTTATATCATACATACTTCACTAATCTACACGAGTGATTTCAGATTACATAGAACACCATTTCTAGATGTAGTTATTGGTACTTTCACTTATACAAACGTATAAACTACATATAGACATGAGTGTTATGGGGGATAGGAGTACACTAATATAGTATCCCTTACTTGATGTTTTCCTAGTGAGATAAAATTATCACCACACAGTTACAGACAACTCATAGGATTCATAAAACATGTACATTCATTACTTAGCTCACTAGGGGCATGTTATACACATGTTTTATCCTTATTTACCCACATTATTATACTCATAGACCATATATTTATATAATTATCACTCACTAACATGGTGATGTATTACTATTTATCTCAATTATTGAATATAATCATGTTATGACATAACTCTTGTTGATAAAATTATTTAATCATGCATGCTTTTATATTATTTTTTCTATATTTTCCTATTGTATGTATTCTCTATTTTCCTTGAGGACATTTGAATATTTTATTACCAAGTGGATCTAATCCTTTATATTTTTTATTATATGAATGTGACGACATTTGAACATGTTATTATGTGTTTCTTCTATTTATTTGTGGATATTTGAACATGTCCTTCCTTTTATGTAGATTTAAGGATCCATTATTTGTTTTTAAGCATCACATTTGAATATGTCATTGTATCTAATTTAAATTTGAGTGAGTGACATTTGAACATGTCCCTTGTATATTTTCTTTTGGCTCCCTATTATGTGTTCTATGTGTTAATGTGTGTACAATTTTAATATGTCTATCATGGCCATGGCACTTTGATTTATTATTTGCTTATATTTTAATTCCATGATGGACATCATGCATCCACCTAGATCTTCTAATGCCATGATGGCCATCGTGCATCCACCCAACTCTTCCAATGCCATGATGGATATAATGAATTCCTCCATAAGTAATTTTAATTAATTTTCTATACTCATTTGATCAAGTATATGTGTACTTAATTCTCACATATATCTAGACACACTTACCATGAATGCTTATTTCCATATGCATCTTACATTACTACTATTCTTAGTTGTACATACAATGACATCATGGTTTTTCCATGTTAACCAAATATATATTTTACATCACATAAACATAACACATATATATTTATTTTGAGTTATATCCTTATACAATCTAAAAAACATACATCAAAAGAGGGGGCATTCACAGAGGTTTGTCTCAAAGACTAGACTTCCTAGATCAATATATAGATATGATTTAATAGAGATTACACATTCACTTAGTTTTAGTTAGAAAAAACATATAAGGCAATACTATAAAAGATAACCACATTATATAAAATATAAATTCTCTAGTGTCTTTCACAACACTATTTTCCAAATTCCTAAAAATAGGCTTTTCCAAAATTTCTTAGAATCTCAATTTACCTAAAATAGTATGTAGTAGTTTCACAGTCTTAGTTTCCATAATTACTTAGATTTTCTCAATTTAGGGAAAATCATGTGTTACATGTTGTTCCAATGTAGCATAAAAGTTTACTCATAATCACATTTTTTTACTATTTCTTAGAATCCATATGCACTAGATATCATTTGAGGGCATGTGTGTGACACATTATTTCCTTATTGCTCATTTTTGAACTAGTATTATAGATGGAATGGAAAATTCATGTAATTATCCTTGTAGTATATACCATACCTAGAGTATACTTAGTATTTGTAATAGTTATTCATTGGTTTTTCACTAGAATTAAATTTTATTCCATATGTAGTGGTTTCTTCACTATCTTCACCAGTATTTACACAAGTCTTTACACCAATTATTACACCAAAAATGTTTATTAGGATTCATACATGATTCCAAATTTGATTAACTAACATAGACATGCGATGATGGGTTAAAAGGCATATTGATTTATTAATCACACCAACTTATCACTGAGGATTGTTTCATGCACATCCTAATCCAATCTAATCAATGTTAATAGAACTACATTTATACAACCTAACACAATGATTAGTTTTTACACCATAAAATAATACTAATTCATATACCTAAATAGGTTTATTCATTATTTTTCATTATCTAGTTATTTGTATTTAAATTTTTATATTTATCTTAAGTAAATACTTATATTACATATTTTTCACTATAGAATTTTTTGTGGAGCATAATTTAGCTTTACGACCTCTATCTAAGACTTCTATTCATAGGTAAGTTTATATACACTATTTTTCATTTTAATCTAGTAATTTAATTTTAATACATTAATAAATTAAAATTGATGAATGTAAGATCATAAATTAAAAATTAACTTAAAACCATGAACTTGTGACCACTCTCTTACACACTTAGCTTTAGACATATCTTAGGGCCATTTTATTCACTTTCAACCACCCCGAACATTATTCTAAGCTGATAAATGACCCCCAAATGTACTCACACCTATTATTATCAACCTTAGACATATATTATGCTCTAAATAATTATAAAAATGATGAAATCACTCATTTTATAAGAGCACCATATGGGTCTATATCACACCACTCTAGTATCATTTCCCCATCTCTTGTCCTCCTACCAAATAATGACTAATTTTCAAAATCAAAACATATAATAAGGAAATCATATATCCATAATGATACCTATTATCACCCAAATTTTCAACTTAAGGATGGATACTCAAGCCTCCTTAAATTTTTAATAACATGGAAACACCTCATACGTTGTGGGTAACAATTCTAAGAGGTGAATCTCTATATTATGGGTTAGCTCCCATGTACAACACCTAAAGCTAATCACTAGCCTAATTGATGTGAAGGAAAATGGATATAATGAGATTAAATACTAATCTAATGGAGGTAATGAACTAATGTAAACTCTAAAACTTACTTGAAACTGTACTTTGGGAAATAACTACAAAACTAATCTCAAAATCGAAGGTTTTCCTAATAATAGTGTTTCAATATGAAGGTAGAATGAAATATAGTCTTAAAGGTGGATTAATAATAGGACAAATAATGGACACTAATAATTATCATTACACTTAAAATATAATATATATACTAGCTACACATCATATGATTTGATACTAAGTAGATTGATCATATAAAATCATAAAAGAGACTAAAGAATGCAAGAATAGAGAACTATCACTTGTCATTCAACAACACAACTACATACATTTAGTGAAATACTTGATAAAACCAAAAATAGATTAAATTGTTTATTCCAAAATTATATCAATATTTAATTCAATATGGATTCACCATACTAATTTTTATATCGATTACAAATGCCAAAAGGTAGCATATATATAGAATGAGGAAGAAAGAGATAAAAGAGGTGTGGGAAAGAGAAATTGACAAGCGTTTCTCATAAAAATAAAATTATAAATAATAATGAAGTTGTATAACCATCCTATAAGCTCTTATTTTTCATGTGTTACATTTATTTATCAAAATTTTCCATGGATTTGATGTAGGAGAGTTCAATGGTTCATCACTCATTTAAAACTGGCCATCTTGGCTTATGAGGAATGACGAATATAATTCTTTAATCATAAATTCACTATGAACTATGCTTTCCATTGATTTTTACACCTTAAATTATTTTGAAGACCTCTTATGTTAACATTTTAGTAGTGATCGTCACATAGTTCCTTTGGTATCTTGAAACACATTAGTTTTATTATGCCTTTCCTTGCTCAAAAGCCACAAAACTTGATTTTTATTCAATTTCTTGTAACCCTAAAAACACACAAATATCCTTATGTAGGACAATGTACAAATGATATTGGGAAACTAGGAATAGTTTTGAGTAGCTAGTATGACCTTACATCTCTAAGTGGAAGTGTACTTATTCACCTAATCTCTCTCTCTAATTAGGCCTCAATCAGGGATTTAGGCCTAGAAACTAAGATTTTAATCCACACTTATCCCATACATGTGAAAATAAAAATAAGTATTTGATTAAATTTTAAGACCCCATGATGGTGATCCATGATAAATTTGAGATTTTTCAGAACTTATGTAGATAGGAGAACCATGAAATGGCAAAAAAAAGTAGTCTTTCACAATCATTATTTACAATGCCTTCAACAATTAGACCTATAAGAGAACTTTGAGGCTAACATGTATATATATTTTTACATGAGGAGGTATAATACACATAAATTCATCCCAACCAATGGTTTTGATCTATTCATTAGGTCAAATACCATATTTTGGGTCTAAATCCTTACAAAAAAATAACATTTAATGCAGTCGTATAGGTGCATGTACAAGTAAATGTCATGGTGATACACATCCTAGAGTTAGGAATGATGTAAAAGTGGTTTCAAGAAAAATTCAACTCATTTAAATTACCTTGGAAGATAATCTCTCTCATCAGGTTCATATTCATGTTTTAGGAGGGTTTAGAGTGTTTTAAGTTATTAATGATTGTTCATAAACCCTAGGGACTTAAATCCTAAACTAATGACACAAAATTAAATTGAATAATTTTCTTCAACTAACCCTAGGTTATAAAATTCCCATGTAGATTTTCCATACAATTTTGAGTTTGAGAAAGTGTTATTCGAGTCTCTACTATGCCATTAGAGAGTGTTCTATAGTATTAACCATTGATCATATAAGTCAGGGGCCTAAACCAATATATAATGCAATAACATTGGAGTATGGAGACCTAATAATCATACCTAAAAAATATTGGATTACATATACAATTTTAGAGTCACACTAAGTAAGATAAAACCTGAATTGAATTGTAATCAAGTACTTAAAAGGGATCACGAAGGTTTTATAGGATAAATGGTCAATTTCCTTGTCTTCCTTTGAATATTAATTCACTCTTAGGGTATATTCCATAATTATGAACTTATTATTTCCCTAAGGTTCCTATATAACCTTCAAAAAATCACTCCTCTCAAAACTATACTCATAGGTCTGTGTGTGGGGTTTCAGGCTTATCAAGCCTAAATAGACCTATCAACCTTCATGCCATTTTTGTTGACTCTAAGGATAATTTTAATCTAGTTTGTTTTTCTTTATAAATCATTGTGTTTCAAACCAAATATACATCTTTCATCAAAACTAGTAGGCATGTAGGAGCACTTGACTATGTGAATGTAGGTTTTTAAATTGACTTTGTCTTGATCACTTAATTTAATCATTCACTTTAGG
The DNA here is from genome assembly GCA_037957365.1 of Torreya grandis. Classification (NCBI taxonomy): domain Eukaryota; kingdom Viridiplantae; phylum Streptophyta; class Pinopsida; order Cupressales; family Taxaceae; genus Torreya; species Torreya grandis. Next base: position 469,192 of record JARHVA010005919.1, on the reverse strand, counting down.
TTTATATTTGATTTATAGTGATCCTATTCACTTGATTATTCACATAAAACTTAACTTGGATTTTATTCATTGCATCTTCTTATTTCCCTCAAGTTCCTATATTACCTTAAAAAATCACTGCTCTCACAACTGTACACATAGGTCTCTGTGTGGGGTTTTAGGATTATCAAACCTAAATAGACCTATCAAAATTTAAGACATTTGTTTTAAAATATAAGGATAATATGGAAGTAATTATATATAAATAAAATAATTTTTATTTGGTTTGTTTTTACTTATACCTCCTTATGTTTCAAACCAAACAGACATCTTTCATCAAAACTTGGTAGTCCTGTAGGAGCACTTTACTATGTGAATGTAGGTTTTTGAATTGACTTTGTCTTGATCGCTTAATTTTATCATTAAATTTAGTTTTATATTAAATTTATAGTGATATTATTCCCTTGATTATTCAACTAAACCTTAACTTGGTTGTTATGCATTGCATCTTCTTCTCAAGTTTGGAAACCAAATTGAGTTAAGCAGTCTTGTAGGTAGTTATTTGGTATCTTCACTATATTTTGGAATATATGACCTCAATTACAAGTAATTAAACATTTAAATTATATTTATATAATTTTTAGAACTTATTTTTCTTATTTTTAACCTTACCAACTTTTTCAATACCTTACATCCTCACATACATCTCTCTTTTATCTGCTCAAGACATGGTTATAGGTGATGGCCTGAAAGTCTTTTGAATATTAAGATATAAAAATTGGCCTTATTTAACTATATAATTGACATATTTATAGTATTTTAAATTCATTTAAGTATCCTGAAAGTTTGTTTAACACTTTCCTCTTCTTGACCATACATTTATGCTTCCTTTTGTTCTCCCTATAACATGCATGTTTACATTTTGCACTTTATCAATGTATTGGTCATACAATGAGAGAAATGTGAGGGGTTATAATCTATATATATATATATATGTTTGTTTTTTTCATTTCATCTCACATGTACATTTTCATAACTTCTCTATTCTGACTCAAAGCTTCAAATTGTTCAAATTTGCCATTCTACTTATAGGTGTCATTGAGGTATATTAAGCATTGGGTTTAGAAGAAACACTTATCAATTTGTATTTAAATTATTAAAATGTATAAAAACTAAATTTATTTCATTATATATTCCTTAAAAATCTAATATTTATACACATTTCAACACATTTTAATAAAATGTAATCTTATAGGTCTGTAGACCTATAGGTTTACATTTTCATGCCTTAAAACTTATTATGATGTAGGTTTGATATTAAAAATTATAAAAAAAATTATCCATTTATTATTTAAATATTTAATTATTTTAATAGCCTAATACACCTATGATAACTTTGGATTAAACCTTCCCAAACAACTTTGATGTAAGTAGCCTATAGATAGTCCAATTGACTGGGAATGTGAATACTATTTGGTGGACCAATACAAAGTGAAAAATAATATTTTAAAGTTTTGAATGAAATTATAATATATTTAAAGAACTTAAAAATATATTTTATACATTTAAAACTATCATATCCTCTAAAACTTCAAATGCAAACATGCGAGATATCTCACATGATTTCTCCTCTTGTAGTACCTGATGTTGAAACATGTGAATATAATGGAAATAAATGTGTAATAGTTGTGAATATCTATATATACCTTATAAAATAATCATAATTCTCCAAAAAACTCTAATATACATGAAATTGGTGCAAAACATGAGCCTATATTGTTAACTAGGGGTTTTGATTGCCTATCTTGCTAGCAATGGTTCATAATGCTTAGACCCTTAAACCCTAAATTATTTTCATGAATATTAAGCCCATAATGGGTCCATATTATTACTAAGATTATTTTTAACCAATTCCTTTGTATTTTAATGAACTAAGATTAAAACTTTGGCCTTCTTAAGATTGTGAAGAGCTTGACTAGGCTTCTGATTAGTTTCCTACATCTATTGACCTCTCAACACCCTTCAAAGTTCATTTTAATTGTGAATGGATTAAATAAGTTGAAAATACATTTTTAAATGAATTTTAACATGAAGGTGAACCCTATTATCTATATAAGTGACTAAAAACTACCTCTTTTGAATGATTCTCTATCATTGGACATTGGTCTACAAATTTATGTGAATCTAACCATTATATAACCACTTACTAATACCATGCACTTTATAACCTCTCTTTAAGTGCTTGTCCTTTTTAAAAGTACGTAAATTTCTCAAATTTAGCTTCGAATGACTTAATAAACCCTAGGGTACATTTAAAAATTATAGTGGAGGACTATTACATGGTTATATGAACTTAAAGTCATTAATACAACTCATATAATGACTCGTAATAATTATATAACCTTGTAAACACATGAAAAACACCATTTATTATTGGATGACCTCAAAAATATACAAGTAGATAAAGAGACCAAAACCTTAAACAATGATAAACAAGGATTTAATTAACCACTTCAAGACCATTAAAATACCAAGGTTACCATATACAAGATTTTTAAGTCCTATGAAAAAGTTTCAAATTATAGGGGTTGACCTTTTTGACTTAGTGTAAATAATGGTAAATAAATTGGTGATTTTCAAGGGTGGTATGCCTACAATGATGATATATCAATGACCTTATCTTTCCATTGGATAATGTAATCACTCTCATAATGTAATATGAAATTGATATACCTCTTTAAGATTCAAAATCACATCACAAAAAAAATTAAGAAAACTCACAACATGCCAAAGACATTTAGGGAAAACCACATAACAACAAACTCACACAAAACATGTGATATGCACTTATGTAAATTAAATACAACTACCATATTATATACAAAACCTCGAAACATGTTTGAGGTAATGAAACATCTCTTTGAATTCAAATAGGATAAAAATAATGATTCCATAATCCTTTTGACTCCATGTTAAAATACGAGCACAGGATGAATGTTTATCAATAACAAATTGCTCACTAGTGTGATCTAGTGACTTCCCATTCTTAAAACTTGTACTAGTTGTAAGTACATGACCTAGATATCTTCTAAATTATTCATTTAGATCTCTTTGAGTATTTTTAGACATTGCATTATGATCGATATTTTCTATGCCCACTTAGAATTTACTAATATGCTCCTTATGGATCATAAAGTTCTTCACAACCTCATTCATTTGAATTATGATGTAGTGTGTGTCTAGAGTCATCAAACTTGATTTATTATTTTAAAAAAACATCTTCAAGTTGATTAAGATTAGTTTGGTATCTATGTTGTTCATCATTCTGACAAATGCCTATCTTAACTTGATCATGTTATTTCAACATTATATTCTACTTGAGAGGGATTTAATACTATTTTTTATGCTCATTAGACCCATAATTGATCTCATCATCAGATGTATGTCTCTTTTGAGGAGGATCAACCCCAATTAGTTCTTCAAATTATTTCATTATGGCATAATATTGTTATCACATATCATCATATCATCCTTGAGTCTAATCCTCATGAATTTATTATTCTTTGGTATGTAATATTATATCATCATTTTGATTACCATGAATTATTATATTTAGAGCATCATCATCATCCATATGAAAAAAAAAATTCCCCATGCAACCTTTTAAAAATTAAAAACAAATCTTACTTTGGGGAATTCATCACATTCTTCATGAATAATATATGTTAACATACATGTCTCTTCTATGAGTTTATATAGATAAAAACCATAATTTTCATTTGCCCACTCATCAAGAAAAATATTAAATATGCCATCAAGAGGTGAAAAATATTATTGATCATTAGAATAGTCTCCCTCATTAGTGATAGTGAAATTCAAGTTTGATGTGTTTGGTACATAAGGTTCTACATGAAATTTAGATAAATGTTTAGATTTGATTGAAACCATATAGTAATACCTAGTCCTAAATCCATATAAGACCAATCTTAATTCAAGTACCCCCTAATTTCAGCAGTAAAATCCCTTAACAAACATAGAGGAAAGTATGATGGTACATCCAAAACTACATCTTGTGAGATAAAGAAGGTATGATAATCATGAAGAGTCATCTGCATACCTTTGATTATGCCAACTATTTTGAAGCTAAACCATCCAATTATAAGACCCCTTTGGAGTTTGGTTCATAATTTAAAGTTAGCTTGTCAACTACTTA